>LBNU01007639.1:8069-37570 GCA_014162995.1 Artemisia annua
TGTGATCCATCAAAGTCTACAGTAGTGGAGAGGTCAATGGGCATGTGTTCCCCTCTAATAGGTCCAGGCACAGCATGTAAAGTGCCTTCCTTAACATAGTTAGCTAGGCCTGCTGGTGTAGATCTACCTAGGTCATTCCTAGCTTCTAAGCCAACATACTTTTGAAAACCTAATCCTATACTAGAATTTATAGCCTGACAACCATACAAACTACTAGCTAAATTATCACCTGATATTAACCACTTCTTATGTGTAGCTATTTCAGTATCTAGCTTCTCTTGAAGATCTTGTTAATCAGATTCTAACTTAGCTTTAACCTTGTTAGTATAGATTAACTCATCTTGAGCACATTTTAAGTCCTGTTTTAACCCTTTTATTTCCTCCTCATATGCAATTTGATTCTTCTTAAACCAAATCTTT
Organism: Artemisia annua; assembly: GCA_014162995.1. Lineage (NCBI taxonomy): Eukaryota > Viridiplantae > Streptophyta > Magnoliopsida > Asterales > Asteraceae > Artemisia > Artemisia annua. Next base: position 8,490 of record LBNU01007639.1, read on the forward strand.
TGTTTTTCTACGATTTTTAAACCATGTTTATATGATTCAAGGTCTTTATAACACTCATTATATTTAGGTTTTAACTCATCATACATTTCTTTAAGTTCATTATATCTCACACTAAACCAAACACACAGTTATGTACTTGAGAAATGCCCATAAGAGCAAATTGATCATGAACATCCTCTGAAGTACAGCTTGCCAGCAGTCCACTCTGATCACTATCACCATCACTTCTCTCATGAGCCTTCCAGTCAACATGATCATCCAAAGTGATCAAGACTGTGGGATATCTAATTTTGGCAGTATCAACTTCCCCTTGTTTCTGGTGATAGGTAGAATACCTAACCTCATCAGTAGATTTCCTGTCCTTGCATTCTCTGGAGAAGTGACCCATTTGACCACAAGTGTAGCACTTGATCTTCCTTCTGTCAAACCTAGCTGAATCCCTGCCATTGAAACCAAACTTCCTCCCAGCCTTTTTCTCAAATCTCTTGATGCTCAATGAGAGCATAGCCACCTGCCACTTCAAGTTCATCTCTTCCATATCTAATGGATCCACCTTTTCAAAGTCCTCATAGGAGAGTTGATGCTGAGATTCACAATCAGCAACAAAAGAGTGAAGTACATCTTCCAACACACTACCAGAAGAATGTGATTTGGTTGGTGTGTATGAAGATGATGCAGATGAAATTGGACTTGAACTAGGAGGCATTATATTGGAGGTGGAACCAACAAAAGCTGAGTAAGTTGGAGTAGTTGAACGAATAGGACTTTTGACATCTGGTTCAAGATTTTTGAGCTTGTTGTATAAATCATCAAAACTCATCATGTCCAATCCACCCTTAGCTTTGAGTGCAATGCTTACTTGAAGCCATGATGGAGGCAAGGATCTTAAGAATTTAGCATTGCAATCTTCATTGTCTGGCCTTGCCTTCAGCTGATTCAATTGACTCAGAATCTTATGAAATTTGTCATAACCCTTGTAGATACCTTCTTCCTCAGTGATCTGAAACTCTTGAAACTGCTGCTTCAGCATTGACTTCCTCATCCTTCTTGACTCATCATTCCCACCAAATCTAGCTTTAATTGCCATCCAGAGATCCTTTACATCAGTCATGAAGTGAAAGTCACCCAAGTGATCTGGAGGTATAGCTTGAAGAAGAATAGTTCTCACTTTATTTTCCCTCTGAAGAGCAAGAACCTCTTCAGCAGATGTAGGATCAAGATAGTATATTCTACCATCTGCGTCAGTGCCAGTCCTCTTTGGACTGTTACCTTTAAGGACCACCTTCCAAAGATTATGATCAATGTTGGTAATCCAGTTCTGCATCTGCATTGCCCAGAGTTCATACTCTTCTTTCTTAAGGTAAGGGAATTTTGCATTGCTGTTAGTGAGAGTGAGGTGATGAAGGGATGTTGTGTTTTGATTGTGTGTTGTATCTGACTCAGTGTCAGATCCAGGCATGATGTAAGGTTGTGTTGTTGAGGAGTGTGGAAAAAGTTGATGTTCTCAGTATCAAAGAGACTCTCCCGAGGCTCTGATACCACTTGTAGAACCAAAATCAAGCCCAATCTAGGATATAAAAACAATGATTGAATGCACAGCGGAATAATAAAGAACAATCAAAGTTTCAACAAGGTTTTTCTATTAAATAAAATTAAATGATCCTCTATGGATCTATATCACACACACTAAAGGTGTTTTTTTGTTTTGAGAAGCGTTCCAAATACAATACTCATATGTTCCTTTTATAGACAAGGAACCCTAATACAATAATAAATAAAAGATCAATGCATATCACTACCTAAAATAGCTCATGCATATCCTAACAAACTAATAATAAACCACGGAACATCTATATCCGCAGAAATAAATCTTCCGCGGGAACTAAATATGCTGAAACTTAGTCTTCAGCAGTAACACTTCTTCAGCAGAATCTTCTCTTCAGCAGATTCCATCAGCATGTTCCATCAGCAGAATTCTCACTTAGCATAATTCCCAACAAGGGGTGAGCAAAAAAAATCGAAAAAACCGAAATCGAACCGAAAGAAAAACTGAATTGAAAAAAGCGGCCGAAACTAAAAACCAATGTTGCAAAAATCGTGAATCGGTAGTCGGGCGGTCGACTACCCTACAGCGATTAATCGGTCAAGGCGGGATTAATCGGTGATTAATCGGATTGGCTTGCATGTTTTTGGGTATTTCTGGAGAGCACACTAAAGATATTAACTGATTACAAGCCTACTATGTTTCCAAACTTCAATAAAATGCTCCAATCCTGATTATGAGGCTCATTGTGCGTTATAAGTGAAATAAATAATTCCCAAATTAAGTAGAATGCCAAAAATTTTATTTTTTTTAAAGTTGGCTGATTCGGCCGATTTTTGGCCGATTCAGCTGATTTTTTACCCATTCGGCCGATTGACCAATTCTGCCGATTTTTGACTGATTAGTGGCCGATTTTTTTGCCTTAGCCGATTTTTCCACCGATTTTCAAAAATCAACAAGGTGTACGGCCGATTACCGATTAATCGGCCGATTCAGCCGATTTTTGCAACACTGCTAAAAACCGATGATTTGGTTTTTACTTTTTCTAGAGTCGGAAAAATGCGGTTTGGTTTCGGTTTTTGTCCAAACACAGAACCGCAAAAACCGAAACGAACCGGGTTGATTATATAATAATATATAATTAATATAATATGAATAAATAATTAAATAAATCAAATTTATAAATTTATATTCATTTTGTGGATGATTTATAATATATTTATCTTAAGGGCAAATGGCACAAAAAGGTACCAAACTTAGGGTTCATTTCCAATCAAGGTACTCTTCTTTTTTTCTTGCATAAAAAGGTACCCAACAAATTTTTTTGGCGGATTTGGGTTTTTTACTAACGTTCATTAACTCACTTCGTTAGTAATTACATATTTGGTCCTCGAGTTTGTATACACATTTCATGTAACATCCAAAAAAAATTACGAAAAAAATAGCAATCTGTAAAATTCGATAATCATAGCATTGAGTGAAAGTTTGGTAATTTTTTTGCAAAGGAAATGATTCATTAGAGTGCTAAATATATGTTACTTAAAAGATTTGGATGAAATTTGATACATGATTTCTCCACATATGAATGATGTTATCAAAATGACTAATTATTATCTCTCTAAAAATTTAATTAAAGTAATTATCTATCACATACAAACATTGTATCATACCCAGGTCACAATTACAGGTCTCAAAAAGATATACTTAATACATTCTCGTTTAACAAATATGTTCGCGCATAAGCAATGGCAAACTCGACAGTTGGTATCTTTTGAGAAATCATGAATTTGTTGGTGTGTAGATTCTCTCACCATCTATTTCGATAAGAACCACAAATATCTTCTCTCTTTCAGCCTTTTCATCAAAAAGGTTTAGATGCTAGTTCTTGTCATCATGTAAACTAAAATCTCTACATCCCGTTCATCATCCATTAATCTAAACAATTACTTCTTTTCCTCTCATTTTTTCCCTTTTTCAAACCCATTAAATTGAACTTATTGGGCTTTTTATTAGCATACATATTAAGATACCAGTCACGTGACTCAGCACAAGTAGACCCTCCATCACCACCCCCGCCATAAAGTCTCAGCTTTAGAGTTAGGGTTTCAAAATCTTGAATCCCGATGGTTTTGACAGTGCCGTTGTCCGGCAAGATACGACCATTGAGGGTAAAGTATGAGGATGATGTTAGGGTTGATGGGTATGATTTTTTTTTGAAGAATAATTGCTTGAGATTGTGGATTGTGAAATTGGGAGCTAGGGTTAGGGTTTGAATTGGGATTTGAAAATTTGGGGCTTGTATGAAGATTTGTGAATTACGGGTATTGCAATTCATGGTGTTATAGAAATGGGTTTTGAATGGATTTGATTACTATTATGTATTGGATTAAGAGATCGGATACTAACATGAAGTGAAAGTTTGATGTATATATGATCTCGAGAATTTTTTTGATAATTACTTTTATTTTTTTTTTCAAAATTTATTTTTGATGATGCATGAAATGTTTATACAAACTCAAGGACCAAATATGTAATTTACAAAGGAAGTGAGTTAACGAACGTTAGTAAAAAAACCTAAATCCGCCAAAAAAATTTGTTGGGTACCTTTTTATGCAAGAAAAAAAGAAGAGTACCTTGATTGGAAATGCACCCTAAGTTTGGTACCTTTTTGTGCCATTTGCCCTTATCTTAACGTTTATGTTTATATGTGTCTTTTGTCGTGCCTTGTGTGTTCTTGAGAATATATCAATAAAATATGAGAATGATCATACTATGTGTTTGTTCATTTACATGTGTGTGTGTGTGTGGTGATGCGTAGTTTTACAACCTTGCAGTAGGTTTTACCTCTCAAGGGATCTTGAGAAGCTTGCAATCCCCACCAGGCAGTGTACCTGACCGATGTAGTATAGTGAAGTGGCAAGTACTGGGGGATTGATCGTTCAACTCAAAGAATAGTGTTCGTTAGGATTGAAATTTATCAACTAGGTCTAGAGGTGAGGGATGATTCTTTTTGTATTTTTATATTTTATGGAAAGCAAGTAAAAATCTCGGGTTTTGGAAGGAGGGCGGAATTAGTTGCTAGTCAGCTAACCCAAANATTCTTTTTGTATTTTTATATTTTATGGAAAGCAAGTAAAAATCTCGGGTTTTGGAAGGAGGGGAGGAATTAGTTGCTAATCAGCTAACCCAGAAGCTACTACTTAAATTAATGTGCAAGAAAGTAAACTAGGGTTCTACAAGGGAAGTGAAGCATGTCTGCCTATGATGTATTACTCCTTGCTAGCTATCCAATTCTACCTATTGAGTTGTCACACCTTGTTTTAATTGACGGGTTGCATTCCTTAATACCATTCGTAGGGCTGTGTACGATCTTCCCTAACTCTATAAGCTCCTACTTCACTCCTATGTCGAGCCGACTAAAAGCTCCTAACATGGGATCACTAGAATTCGCTTATGCATTAAATACAACCAAATAACCGTAGTACACATCCGATTCATGTTTCTTAAGACGTTCAAGCAAGTTACCATATAGGAGGTTAGCCAGTTTTCTTAAGCCTAACATTGACATCACCCAATCAAAACAAGAAACAATAGGAAGCAAGAATTATAAACTAAACCAACTAGATCTATTGAAGTTGTCACGCCTTAATTGATTGAGATAGACATAAATTTCAACAAGAAATCAATAAGATCTAAATAGTTATACACAAGTTTCACACAATCATAGGTAAACACTAGGTGATTTAGCAAAACATAATCAATGAAGAATAAGCAACAATAATAATGGAAGACATAATTAAGATAGAATCAACACACCAATACAAGATGTTTTTGGAGTGATTAAGACCCTCTAAGTTGCTGTAAAAACACCTACCCTAACCATAGAATCGGACTTAGGGTTTGGGGCTTGCAAAAAGTGAAGTTATAATGTTATATATATAGGCAATATGTCTGTCGGCAAGGTTTGACGGCGTCAGCCCGTACAAGTGACGGCGTCAAGACTTTTTTTTCTTCACCAAATTGTAGATCTTTTCGTCCCGATTCCGTGGCCTTTTGAATCACGTAAATCCGAGTTCGTATGAAGATTTTATAGCCAAAACAGTAACAGCTACCGCGCGCGCAAGTTGTGACTAGTTAACACGTGATGGCCTACTTGACCCCTTCTGGTTATAAATCTTCTGGGCCATCTCTGTTTAATTTAACACGTGATTGCCTACTCCAAAATACACGTGACGGCGTCACATATAATTTCACTAATTCTTTCTGGGGTGTCACGTGTTAATTTCCATATGCTCCATTCTTCAAGTGACGACGTCAGCATCCAAAACGTGACGCCGTCAGGTCCAAAATCCTGACTTTCCTTGATTTNTCTCTGTTTAATTTAACACGTGATTGCCTACTCCAAAATACACGTGACGGCGTCACATTTAATTTCACTAATTCTTTCTGGGGTGTCACGTGTTAATTTCCATATGCTCCATTCTTCAAGTGACGACGTCAGCATCCAAAACGTGACGCCGTCAGGTCCAAAATCCTGACTTTCCTTGATTTTCTCGTTCTCTTCATTCTTGAGCATAAAAACGTCCAAAAAGCTCCAAAATGCTTCATATTCCAGAAATCACGCCTCAAGTACCTAAAATGAGAAAAGAAACGATTTGAGGCAATATTTGATCATAAAATAATGATTTAGGGCTTAAATGACCCCCTAAAAGCGTAACACTTTTCGCCTTATCAAATATCCCTACACTTGTCCTCAAGCAAATGAGCTTTTCCACCAATTAAAATACAAGTTAGGGGTCATTTAACATTAATATAAAAGTAATTACAACAAATGATCATAACACTTTAGTCAAAATAAGCACGGAAATTATACACTAGATCCTCACAATAAGTGTTTGGATACTCTTATCTCTCGGGTGTTGTAAATTTATATATCATAGATGGAAATTGAAGAATATCACTCACTACCTGTCATAGCAAATAGATTACCATAGGCTTGGGAAAGGATCACGCCTCCACCACTTTGGCGTAAGCACCTAGGATAAACTATCAAAGAGGTCTTTACAAAGGGTTATAACGTTAGGTGTAGGGATAAGGAAAAACACGGTTTGTTGGATAAAGGATATTTTTAATGGTGGCAAGTCAATCGTCTTGGTCAATTACATGTAGAATGAGGTGTTGCTAAGCCAAGACTCGACTCAACTTAAACTAACCAAGAAGTAATATACATAAAAAAAAAAAAAAAACAAAAATAAAAGATAGAGGTGGATGGTAGTCCGTATGTTATTTTTCACTTTTCTTTTTCTCATTTTTTTTCGTTTTTCTTGGTTTTCTATTTTTTTCTCTCTTTTAATGACTCGACTTAGCAACCATGTAAGTAATAAGACAATTAACTAAGGGTTTAAACAAATGTTGTCACAATAATGCACTAAAGATGAGTGCATACAAGGTAGGCTAAGGCGATTTGGGTTTACATTTGGGTGGATTGTAAACAAATTCTTCCTTTAAGTAAAATGCTTAAAGTTAGAAACGAAAAGATAGGCTCGGAGGGGTGTACTAGGGGTATCGTGTACTAAAAATGAGTACAACGCAAAGGTGTGGGAGAATTACTTGACGAATGAAGTCAATGTAATTATAATACGGGTGTAAAACATGGGTTATCCTAATGCCTCTTATCATGTAGTAAATCTAACTACACGAATGTAGTCTTACTTATGGATTTGGGATGGTCCTTATGCAAGTTCTAGAATCTATAAACTATCGGTACACACACAAGCATCAAAGATGAATGCTTTTCCTAACAATTTTAGGGGTGAATCTCACATATTTGGGGAAATTTTTTTGAGTGGTACGGTTTTTGTGCTAGTCATACAATTCCCTATCCATGAGACGCTTATTATAACTAAAGTTTCACTCATAAATGTCGTAAAAAAATTTAAATTTGCACTAAAATTGCCCAAACAAATATTTCTCTCGGTTTTATTACTCAAATACCATTGAACAAAACAAAAATCAAGCGTAATTGCATTTTCTAAGGTGCCTTCATTTACCCCCCTTACACTTAAACCGAACATTGTTCCCAATGTTCACATAAAAATGTAAAAGTAGAGAAAGAAAGAATGAAACAAATACTCCCCTGATTTTTGACGTGGATCGTGTGGTAACATGGTTAGATCTTCTTCCAAGATGATGTAAAAAGCTCCAAGCTCAAAGCGACTCCAAAAGCTTGATGTCATGAACTTGATTCCATCTTNACACTTAAACCGAACATTGTTCCCAATGTTCACATAAAAATGTAAAAGTAGAGAAAGAAAGAATGAAACAAATACTCCCCTGATTTTTGACGTGGATCGTGTGGTAACATGGTTAGATCTTCTTCCAAGATGATGTAAAAAGCTCCAAGCTCAAAGCGACTCCAAAAGCTTGATGTCATGAACTTGATTCCATCTTCATCTTCTTGTCCAAAATAACTTGTTAAACATGAGAAAACAATCTAGGCAAACCTTGCGTAAAATCGGCGGCAAATTCTATATAAGGATATAATACTTGTGGAATGAAACTTTTGCAAATTCCTGGAGTTAGAGATGTAGTAATTTTTATGATCCGGCAGAAAAACTAAATTTTAAAAACGTTTTCTGGAATCAAAGGCTGATGCCGTCAGGTTTGAACCCTGACGCCGTCAGAATTGATCTGACAGAATCCTTATGTTTAGTTTCCGGAAAATTTATGGAAAAACAATTACCTTAACTCCTGGAATCCTGCAAAATTTCATTATGACTTGATACAAGCATTTGACTCAAACACATACCAATATGTATGTTTATTTTATATTGATACAATTCATGTTCCAATTCCGTTCTTATAAACAAATTTAGATTTCCCTTACACTTATCTTTTGCAAAATACCTTTATATGTAGTTAAGACGAAGTTAAAAACAAAATAAAGTATTTTCACAATTCTATTTTGAAACATGAACTAATAACAATAAAAATAAAACATACATACGGAAACAAATAATTTCAAATAAACAAACACACAAAACAAATAAAGCTTGGGTTTCCTCCCAAAAAGCGTTTGTTTTTGTTTGAGTCACGAGCCTGACTCTACCCTTATTTAACGGAAATAGGGGAGGTTTTCCCTACACTTAAGATTAAGTGCGGGTGATAGTAGCGATACACACCATTTTGGTGGTAGTATGCCTCGTGAGGACAAAGTGGTGGATGAATTATATGCTTAAATGGGTGTGCTCCTTGCATCATATGTTATCCCACTTTTTCTCTAGATCGATATTAATAAGTTGCAAAATATGAATAAGTAAAATCTATTTTTTCATTAACCTTTAAAAACGTTTACATGTGTATGTATATATAAGATATGGAACGATGCAAGTGAAGCATTGCGTCCCTTCGATTTGGTCCTAACCGAAATAACTAACTTGGAAGTTATTAACTTCCATTCTAACAACTTTGGTCCTTTAAGTTTAAACTAATACTAATAAGCATAAGATAAGGATTATTCGGGTCACATTCTCCTCCTTAATCTTGATCGTTGCTTCTTGCTAAATCTTGAACTCCAAGAATTTGTTGCATTGTCGTGAACTTCAATCTTGGTAGAGCTTTTGTTAGTATATCTGCTCTTTGTAGTTCTCCGCTGACGTGTTCTACATTGATGTGTCCATTCTCTACGCATTCTCGAATGAAATGATAGCGAATGTCAATGTGTTTACTTCTTCCATGAAAAAGTGGGTTCTTGACTAGTGCTATTGCTGAAACGTTATCTATCTTCAACGTTATCATCTTTTCTTCATTTCCAGTTAATTCACTAAGTAATCTTTTTAACCATAAGGCTTGACATGCTGCTGCAGTAGCCGCCATGAATTCTGATTCACATGATGATAGCGCCACTGTCGGTTGTTTCTGAGTACACCAGGTAATGGGTGAGTCTCCAAAGTAAAATACTATGCCAGTAGTTCCTTTTCCTTGATCAGTGTTGATTCCATAACTACTGTCGCTGTAACCTGTAATTTTGCAGCCGCCTTCTTTCTTGTAGATTATGCCATGCTCCTTTGTTCCTTTAATATATCGGATTACTTGCTTTACTGCTTTCAGATGATGTTCCTTCGGGTCTTGCATCCATCTGCTGAGTAGTCCGACTGAATAACTAAGATCTGGTCTTGTATGTAGTAAATACCTGAGACTTCCAATTAAGATTCTGTAGTAAGTTGCGTCAACTGAGTTACCATCTTCCGCCTTGACCAACTTAGTACCAATATCCATTAGTATCTTCGTATCATTACTATCCATCATATTCGTTTCTTTCAAGATCTTGTTAATATAACATGTTTGCTTGATTGTAATCTCTCCTCCTGTCTACGTAACTTCTATCCCAAGGTAGTCGCTCATTTCAAACTTTTCTTCCATCTGGGAGCGTGTGGAGTTTGTGTCGATTATAACACATCTAACAACAACAACTCGGCAAATATAGTTAAACCCTTAACACCTATTGCACAATACCAATGCCCTAAATTGAAAAACACAAATTACATGGTATAGGCTATACAAATGAAGGTTATATTAGAAGCACATGGTTTGTGGGAAGCAATAGATCCTAAGGAAAACACAGAAGTAGATGACAAGAAAAACAAGGCAACAATGGCCTTGTTATATCAAGCGTTGACCGAGGATGTAATTTTACAAGTAGCAAGTTGTAAGACGGCTAAGGAAATATGGAATGCATTAAAGAAAAGACACGTTGGCGAAGAAAAAGTGCAGCAAGCACGATTGCAATCATTGATGATTGGATTTAACTCACTTCAGATGAAGGAAGATGAGACGGTGGATGCATTTGCAGACAAATTAAATGGCTATGTCACGAAGGCAAAAGAATTAGGAAAAACCTTGGATGAATCACTTTTAGTATGAAAACTATTAGACTCCACACCCGATAGATTCATTCAGATAGTAGCATCCATAGAACAAACTAGTGATCTAGACGACATTACCCTAGATGAGATCACTGGAAACTCAAGTGCTATGGAGTGTACAACAATAGNTTGAGGAAAGGATAAAACTCCGAAAAGGAGGTCAAGTTGAAAGCCAGGAAGATTTACTATTCACACATGGTGAACACTCATGAAGAGGAAAGCGTTTTAGTAAACGTAGAGGTAGATCAAACTATTCACGAGGAAACTGGCGAAATAATAAACACAGAAATAACTCACAAGAATGAAACTCAAATTATAAGGGAAACCCTAATAAGAATACAAATAAAAAGGATTTGAGTAATTTAAGATGTTTCAAGTGTAACAAACTTGGACATTTTATGAGCAAGTGTAGAGTAAAATCAACAGCTCAGGAACAATCGAACCTTATCTTAGAAGATGATGAACCATCACTGTTAATGACAATGCACGAAACCAAACACGAGGAAGTGTTGTTGAATGAAGGCCAAATTCAACTAAGGAAATATGCTTCAAAGGACGAAAGCATTTGGTATTTAGATAATGGTGCAAGTAACCATATGACGGGAACTAAGAGTCATTTTAAGGATATTGATGAAAACATAACAGGACGAGTACGTTTTGGAGATGGATCATATGTACAAATAAAGGGAAAAGGCTCTATATTGTTAGGTTGTAGAAACCAGGAACAAAAGGTAGTATCGGATGTATATTATATACCAAACCTTAAGAGCAACATACTAAGTCTAGGAAAACTTACAGAAATAGGTTGTAAAGTTATAATGGATGGAAATAAATTGACTTTGTATGATAAGAGCAGAAGATTGTTGATGAAAGTGGAAATATCTAAGAATCGACTTTACAGTATTAGACTACAGATAGACACACCTATATGTCTCTTAGCAAACGTAGATAACCAAGCATGGTTATGGCATGCTAGATTAGGTCATCTAAACTTTGATGATATCAACAAGATGACTAGGAAGGGTCTAGTGGATGGAATACCTAGAATAAATCATGCAGGACAGATTTGTGATGCATGTTTATTAGGAAAGCACAGTAGAACACCATTTCCAAACCAAGCTAAATTCAGATCAAAGAACCCGTTGGACTTAGTATATGGAGACCTCTGTGGTCCTATTAGTCCAGCAACACACTCAGGCAAGAAACTCATATTCTAGTTAGTAGACGATTGTACACGTTTCATGTGGGCTTACTTTCTGACTTCGAAAGACCAAGCATTTAGTACATTCAAGGAATTTAAGCAAAAGATAGAAATGGAAATGAGATTGAAAGTGAGAATTGTAAAGATAATGGAATAGCACGACAGTTGACAGCACCATACTCACCACAGCAGAATGGAGTAGTGGAGAGAAGAAATAGGACAGTGTTATCAACTACGAGGAGTATGATGAAAGCCATGAAGTTACCTTTAANATACATAAGCTTAGTCAAAGTATACTATGAGGAGGCCAAGAGAATGGAGCATCAGAAACCCGAAGACATGGCAGAGATGAACCCATGGGTTGATGCAATGGAGGCTGACATAGAAGAAGGGCTAGAAGAGACTCCAAAGAAAAGGAGCAAGACTGCAGGAAATGATACATTCATGGAAGATGTCAACAAGAAAGAAGAAAGCATGGAAGATGGTACAAGCAGCAGCAATGATGACTTTGTGATCATTGTTTGAAATCAAGAACCAAGAACAGGAACAAGAAACTGCACTACAAGCATTAGGGAGGAGAATGTGAACTTGTTTTAATGCTTGTAATGCTTATGGATTTATATTATTACGTTTTATTTATGTTGGGTCAAAATGGGTCAATGTAATGTTTGGGTTATTTCTGTTAAGCCCAAACAGGCCTTGTTAGTTAAACGTTTTTAGGCAAACGTTGTGTCAGTTAAGTTAGTTGGTTATGAGACAGTTATTCATGAAACGACACATTGATTCATAGGAACAATCATGTCGTTTCATCTAGTATATATTGTAAGTGAAGTCGAGTCAATTTAAAATATATATCAAGTTTTAGTATTTCACTGTTTCATTGAAATTCTATTACATACACTCAAAATTTATACACTGTCTCAAATTCCAAAATGGTTAACACCAATTACATGATTGAAAACAATATGTTTCCATCAAAACCTGTAAGAAAAGATCAACATCATAACCTTACCCAGTTCAATTGAGTTAATGGGTGAGTTGAAGTTTTCTCCTAAGAAAGGATCACCTTCTATCAATTTGGAGATACTCCTAGTTGGGAATCCATCTTGACCTAATAAACCCGGTTTAAACCCATAATGTTTCTTATGATCAATCACAAATGGGTGAAAGTATGTAAGGTCATTTTCCACTCCTATATTGGCTTCCTCACTACAAGGCTTAAAGTCTACTACCTTTATCGTAAAACTACACGGACTAAATGGTTTGATGGGTGGCTTAGGACCTATTTCAATTCCTAAATTCACATCTAAGGATGGAAGATTAGGTAACGGTTTTGGTTGACGCTTCGGTTCATCAAAACTAGGAACTTCCTTAGAACTAAAAGAAAGGTTGTGACTACAAGTATTCACGCCTATATCCTCTAGTTGTGTTTGGTCCAAGGGTTCTTCCTCCATTGGGGTTCCTATAGTTTCTCCTACTTCTTCCGGGTAAGTCACGGGCGGTGTGGGTGCCTCAAATGATGGTAGGACTTGTGGGGTATTCTGTGGGCTTGGATTATCCACCTCATCCTCCTTTGTATCTAGATTACCTATGTGTTCGTTTTGTACTATGATGTTAGGCGACATCCACTTAGGTATCTCGACATTAGCGTATTTATCCCCAAACAAACTTGTTTCATGATCCTTGAAATTTGTGGCCAATTGACTTGCACTAACGTTTGTTGGGTTGTCTACTCTATAATAATATTGGGCATAATATTCTATGGCATCCCATGCTTCTTTAGCATTTAATTCCCTAAGGTCCCCATTGGCAAAATCCTCAAAGCACCTTTGGTTACATTGGTCGACACGATAGTAAAAGATTTGGGTTAGGGATACTAAATCGAAACTATGATGAGGGACTATCCGGAGTAAATTTGTAAAACGAGTCCATGCATCATATATGGGTTCATCTCGATATTGTTTGAACATCAAGATGTCATTAGGGTTGAATGGATTTCTTGGTCGTTGGTATGGTGGTTCGCGTACTCCATAATGGTGAACGGAAGAGTCAATGAAAAGGTTTTTACGAACAAAGATACAAAGAAAAGATAGACTACGAGAAAGCTAATAAAAAGAAAATAAAAATCTCACTCGATAGAATCTAATGAGTAGACCTAAAAAATAAATTTCAACCTAAACAATAACTATTTCCCCGGCAACGGCGCCAAAAACTTGATGCGTGGTTTTGCAACCTTGCAGTAGGTTTTACCTCTCAAGGGATCTTGAGAAGCTTGCAATCCCCACCAGGCAGTGTACCTGACCGATGTAGTATAGTGAAGTGGCAAGTACCGGGGGATTGATCGTTCAACTCAAAGAATAGTGTTCGTTAGGATTGAAATTTATCTATTAAGTCTAGAGGTGAGGGATGATTCTTTTTGTATTTTTATATTTTATGAAAAGCAAGTAAAAATCTCGGGTTTTGGAAGGAGGGGCAGAATTAGTTGCTAATCAACTAACCCAAAAGCTACTACTTAAACTAATGTGCAAGAAAGTAAACTAGGGTTCTACAAGGGAAGTGAAGCATGTCTACCTATGATGTATTACTCCTTGCTAGCTATCCAATTCTACCTATTGAGTTGTCACACCTTGTTTTAATTGACGGGTTGCATTCCTTAATACCATTCGTAGGGCCGTGTATGATCTTCCCTAACTCTATAAGCTCATACTTCACTCCTATGTCGAGCCGACTAAAAGCTCCTAACATAGGATCACTAGAATTCGCTTATGCATTAAATACAACCAAATAACCATAGTAAAAATCCGATTCATGTTTCTTAAGACATTCAAGCAAGTTACCATATAGGAGGTTAGCCAGTTTTCTTAAGCCTAACATCGACATCACCCAATCAAAACAAGAAACAATAGGAAGCAAGAATTATAAACTAAACCAACTAGATCTATGGAAGTTGTCACGCCTTAATTGATGGAGATAGACACAAACATCAACAAGAAATCAATAAGATCTAATTAGTTATACACAAGTTTAACACAATCATAGGTAAACACTAGGTGATTTTGCAAAACATAATCAATGAAGAACAAGCAACAATAATAATGGAAGACATAATTAAGATAGAATCAACACACCAATACAAGATGTTTTTGGAGTGATTAAGACCCTCTAAGTTGCTGGAAAAACACCTACCCTAACCCTAGAATCGGACTTAGGGTTTGGGGCTTGCAAAAAGTGAAGTTATAATGTTATATTTATAAGCAATATTTCTGTCGGCAAGGTTTGACGGCGTCAGCCCATACTAGTGACGGCGTCAAGATTTTTTTCTTCACCAAAGTTTAGATCTTTTCGTCCCGATTCCGTGGCCTTTTGAATCATCTAAATACGATTTCGTATGAAGATTTTATGGCCAAAACAGTAACAACTACCGCGCGCGCAAGTTGTGACTAGTTAACACGAGATGGCCTACTTGACCCCTTCTGGTTATAAATCTTCTGGGCCATCTCTCTTTAATTTAGCACGTGATGGCCTACTCCAAAATACACGTGACGGCGTCACATATAATTTCACTAATTCTTTCTGGGGCGTCACGTTTTAATTTCCATATGCTCCATTCTTCAAGTGATGGCGTCAGCATACAAAACGTGACGCCGTCAGGTGCAAAATCCTGACTTTCCTTGATTTTCTCGTTCTCTTTATTCTTGAGCATAAAAACGTCCAAAAAGCTCCAAAATGCTTCATATTCCAGAAATCACGTCCCAAGTACCTAAAATGAGAAAAGAAATGATTTGAGGCAATATTTGATCATAAAATCACGATTTAGGGCTTAAATGACCCCCTAAAAGCGTCACACTTTTCGCATTATCATGTGGCTCAGCTATATGTGTGTAATTGTAGAATTATGCGATAAACATTATTATGCTTAGATTGACAAAAAGTAAAGATGAATAACTAACTTTTGTAATACGAATTTGTTGGTATAAATTTGCCATGCCCAAATATAAATGGTTAAAAACCGAAAAGCCGAACTGAAATCGATAATAAACCAAAAAAACCGAACTGCCAAAAACCGAACGGTTTCGATTTTGGGTTCTATAAAAACCGAACATTTCGATTCGGCTTCGGTTTTAGCCAACAACCAACCCAAACCGAACCGTGCACATCCTTAAAAATTATGACACAAAAGAAGTTATATATATATATATATATATATATATATATATATATATATATATATATATATATATATATATAAATCACAATTTGCGATTTTCAAAGATATTAAACTACATATCACAATATGTTTTTATTACGTAAATATAAAGATAGCAATATATGAACATATTATATCTATATGTATATAGATGTTTCGGGGGTTGGTCCCCACTGCCCGCCCTAAACCCGATTAAAATGTTCTCGAAACCCGCCTCATATCCCAAAAAGCATGCCTCGTCCCGTTCAAAGAACGTCTGGTTTCTCCATTGGGTTCGGGTATCTAATTTATACTCCCTCCGTCCCAAATTTATTGTCCACTATTGACTTTTTTAGTCTTTCTTCTTTAAATTTGACCTTAAATATTTTTGTGAGTGTTATATAATATTTTATGCAAAATATATAAACGGATTGGGTTTTAAGTGTACTTTTCAATGATATAATTTTTTATCAAGTATTATATAATAACAAATATATATTTATGGTCAAAGTTGAACCTATTTGACTTTGAAAATTCAAAGTGGACAATAATTTTGGGACGGAGGGAGTAATAAATATTACCTAACTATGTAGAAACTGAGAAGTTCGTAATCTATTATATCGACTTAACCCATTGTAAAATTGCAAAACTTTAGAAAATAACTTAATTGTGTCAATCTAGATCATGAAACATTTATTTATGTTCGTTGGATCTTTGATCGAATCATAATTCACCAAGTAGGATTAGGTCAGATCATGATCCATCGGATCATAAATGAGTCAAATCATTATCTAACCAAAACCCGACCTATTAAAACCCGTAACTTATATACATCACTAGATCAAAATGCCATGCAATATTAAACTTCTTTTGATTAAAGACATTTTAATTTTTGTTTTATACATTTGTCGCACATAATATTTGGATATTCCTTATCGATAGGGCACAATGAAAAATCGTATATGATCTTTGTATAATTTTAAAAAGAAATACTACCTCCGTCCCAAAATTATTGTCCACAGACAAAAAACACACAGTTTTAGAAAAACATCACCTTTACAGCTTTCTCTCTCTTACTTTTTGCATAAAGACAATTTTACCCTTAATCAATTAATTTCCATCTTCTTTAAAATTTGTAATAATAACTACAAATAAGGGTAATATGGTAAACTTGATTTATATTCCATATCCATTTATGGAAGTAGACAATTAATTTGGGACAACCGAAAAAGGAAAGATGGACAATAAATATGGGACGGAGGTAGTACATATATATCATTGTTAGTTAATACTACTTTAATAATCAAAGACTGATTTACGTGTTTAGTTATATGAGCTGTATCCATCAACTTTATCATAAAGTTTGAATCCCATTTCCCTGTCTTCCTTCACCTCTCCGGTGGCCGACTTTGTTTACTATTATCACATCCAACATGTTTGACTTGTATACACTCCCAATCACTATAAATACCCTCTATATCTCCACACTTACTTCACATCAAAAACATTATCCAACACTTGCAAAACGTTGACATCTTACAACACTACCAAGTAGCAACAGTCCAACATTTACAAATTAACAAATATCTTTCTAGTCATGGTGGTTCTTTTCAATAACAAAAAGCCTATTTTGTGTCTTCTCTTGTTAGCCACCTTGATAACCTTGTCACTAGGCCAAGGAACTCGTCTTGGGTTCTACCGTACCTCATGCCCAAGGGTCGAGTCCATCGTGCAAAACGCTGTCAACTCTGCTGTCCGAGCCAACCCTACAATTGCACCTGGTTTACTGAGAATGTTCTTTCATGATTGCTTTGTTAATGGCTGTGACGCATCTATTTTAATTGATGGTGCCTCTTCTGAGAAAACCGCCCGACCTAATTCGTTATTGAGAGGCTTTGAAGTGATTGATGCTGCAAAAAGGCAGCTCGAAATTGCCTGCCCAAGAGTGGTGTCTTGTGCTGACATTCTTGCCCTTGCTGCGCGTGATTCTGTTGTCCAGGTAATTAGATACTAGCTCTAATTATAGTCATTTTATCATGCAATAATTAATATTTAATATTTATGTACGTAAATGACTAAAACCAGTACTTATTTGAATTTTTGGACATTGCAGACTGGAGGAACAGGCTGGTCAGTGCCATTGGGTCGCAGAGATGGGTTAGTTTCACGAGCAGCTGATACTGCGAATCTGCCTGCTTTCAATGACCCTATTAACGTTCAAATCAGGAAGTTTACTGACAAAGGACTTAACACCCAAGATCTTGTTGCGCTTAGTGGTAAGTTAATTAAACACCAATATTAGTTATTGTAACAGTTTATTTCGATAGCACAACCTAGCAATCAAACATAGTAACTAATGTCTTTCATGGTTCATTGAATTTGCAGGAGCACACACCATAGGGACAGCAGCATGTGCATTATTCAGCTACAGGCTATACAACTACAACAACACCAATGGTCCTGACCCGACTATTGACGCATCTTTCCTTCCAACGCTTAGAAACTTATGCCCAAACGGTGGTGATGGTACAACGCGTGTGACACTTGATACTGGAAGTGTTAGAAACTTCGACAATTCATACTACTCAAACTTGAGAAATAGGCGGGGTGTGCTTGAATCTGATGCTGCCTTATGGAACAATCCAGCAACGCAAACATTAGTGAACCGGTTTTTGGGACTAAGGGGACTACTTGGATTGAGATTTAACATTGAGTTCGGGAGATCAATGGTGAAAATGGGCAATATTGAAGTGAAGACGGGCACTCAGGGTGAAATCCGAAGGGTTTGTACCGCGACTAATTGATCCATAGATGCAATACTGATTCTGAAATGGTGATAGGCATAAGTTGTTTATACACATTTTCTGCCTAGCAATTAATAAACTTTAAAAACAAAATAAATCTATAACAAATTGTATTTCGTTCGATGGGTTATATACATTTTTAGATAATTACTTAAATGTCCCTGGTTTCTCGGGTATAACAGATTTAACCTCTATTTTTTTTTTCTCAAATCCTCTTTATATGGTTTTAACCTATAACAGGTTTGGTCCTTTACTAATATTTCTGTCAGTTTGACTCTTAAATGTTTCATATGCAAGCTACATAAGGACATTTTCGTATTTACATGTGCTTTTATTATTAGAATAATTCTAGATCCACTCACAATTTACACAAAAAAACTCACTCGCTGACGTGTCAGCGAGGTGATTGGTTGGTTTTTTGTGGGCCACAAAAAACCAACCAATCAGCTCGCTGACACGTCAGCGAGTGAGTTTTTTTGNCTCGTGGGAATTCTCGTGGGAAAATATTTACCCACGGGGTTTTTACATACGGAACGAATCCGTGTGAAATCTGTGGATAACGGCCGTTTCACACTGATTTTCCCACGGATTTGATCGTGGGTAAAACCAGTTTTTGTAGTAGTGTCGTCCTCCCTTAACCTCTTCGTGTTAATACCGAGAAATTTTATCTCTTCCAAACGCATTATCGTATGGTCTTTCTCTTTAGCGATCTCATACGCCGATCGGGCCGCTTCCCGTTTGAGACGAAGCTCGTTTGTTAAACTCCCCGAATTGGCTTGATGAGTTACTTCCCCCGGTGCTCGTTGTAGTCTTGGATTTTTGTTTTTTGCCGGCACATTGTTTGCCGGTCGGGCGTGGTCTTGCATCTTCACCAAATAGCTCCGCGGGGCCTTTCCCGGGGACTTAGACGTCTACGGTAAAATTAACCGGTTCTGGTACGTCCCAGTTTGCATGGGTTTTCAAAACTTTCCACGCATCCTCTTGAGTAACGAGGTACCTTTATGCTCATCACAATAAATCGTTCTAGCCCGTTTCATAACATCCCAATCATTTTCCCCATTTTTTTCCAAACGTTTGGCACGTTTCAATACCGCGTTGAACTTTTGGCAATTCATGTTCAATGCATGTCACTTGTTTGTCAACATTGTGGAAACCGTAGAGGGGGGGGGGGGGTGAATACGTTTCCATTAAAAACTTAAAACTTTTGTATCAAATGACAAATCAAGTTTGATGTAATATGAGAGGTCTCAACAAAAAGTCTTGCTACAACTAGTGATAGTGGATTTCCATATGTGAAGCATATTACCATGACACAAATATTGACACACATAAATATCACACAATATATGCAATAAGCCACACAAACATAAAAGCAATGCAAGTATAAAATGATAAATGCAATGATAAAAAGTAAAGAGATAGGTTAAGAAAATGCAAACTTGGACACGATGATTTATAGTGGTTCGGTCACAAGCTCCTCTTTGCCCTACTCCACTCCCCGAGTACCCAACTCGAGAGTTACTTCACTAATCAACAAGCTCCATTCTCGGCGGAGAAAACCATACAACGTCGCTTACATTATTTTCCGACACTAAGCTAAATGTCGAGTACTAATCATAGCTAGTACCAATCTACCACGATTTACCCAATCCACAAAAATTACACAAGCTACAAGATCCACATGATCTACACTCGATCTACCCGATCTACTCACGATCTACCCGATCCTTACAAATCACACAATTAACACACCGTACACGATCTACCCGATCTACCCATGATCCACTTGATCAACACATAAGCTCACTAGCTACAAGAGATCTCCAAGATCTCAACAAGATCAGAATGATCCACTCTCACAAGACTAAACAAAACATAGTGACTACTTGATGTATATCAAGATACAACAAGCTTACAACAAGTAATGCAAGTGCACTACTCAATGACTCTAACACTTTGTATCTTCTTGATACTTTGTGTTCTTCTCTTGGACTAGAAGAGGAATGAAGGTGATCACTTGAATGGATAATTGGATCACTCTAAAAGAAACTAAGACTCTCTAAATGATCAAAGAAAGTGATCTAACTAAGAAGGGATTAGACCAGAGAAAAGTTGCTGGAAAAATCAAGTGTGAAGTGTAAAATGGTCCACTATTTATAGGCAAAGAGAAATTTGACCGTTATAGGGGGACGACACCACTAATTTTCACACGGTACCACTAAATTTAGTGGTACCTTGGTACCGTCCGGAACAAAAACGCTCCCATTTTTGTTTTTAGTGGTGAAAGTTTATTTGGGGAAGTTTGGAGCTGATTTGGGGGGAAAAATAGCTGTTGGGATTTTTGAAATGATGATTTTTCAAAATAAAACATTTCTTTTTAATTCAAAAATAATTTGTAAAATATATTTTTGAAAAAATGTTTTGTCACATTAAAAATGTGAAGTTTAGAAAAATAAAGTCCTTTGATCATTTGTCAAGTAGTAGATTTGTTGGTCCATATCTTGAGTGATTTACGTCGGGATGGAAATCTACGACTTTGTTGAAGCACACTTGAGACGTCGAGAGGTTACATGTTTGTCATTATTAAAACCGAAGAAACCGTTTAGTTTAAATATCGTAATATTTGAAATAACAATCTCCCCCTTTTTGATGATGACAAATATGTAAACCGTGACACATAGTAAAATGTAGAAGTTACCTGTTTACACTTCCTTCTCCCCCTTTTGTTGAAACAAAAAGGTAGTTCGCTTAAGCTCTCTCTTGAATTCATTCCCCTATTATCTTTTCTCCCCAGAAAGGCGAGCTTGCATCATCCCAGTGAAGTCTTCTATCACCACTTGTGAAGAAGACTCCGTGCTATGTATTCAAATACCCCTGAGCTCCCCCTAGCTCAATGCTCCCTCATGGTGATTGAATCCCCTTGTTTATTTACCTTATTAAATAGCGATCCATGGATCAAATACATTCAAAGGCTTTTCCTACATCAAACGTGCAACATAATATGTAAAAGTATAGGAGCAACATTATAGGGATGGAATACACATAGCAAGACATGCAATCGTTAAACTATGTGAGTGACACGTCCTAAAAGTGTGCCAAAAGGATAAAGACTAAAAACAAAGCCCAAGAAAGTTGAGCGACGCAAAAAGATGAATGCATATTGCAATTCAATGACGCTAGAGTGTCATAACCCGACCAACGACCTAAGGTGTAATTGTTCAATCAATCACAGTAACAAGAACGAGATTCGTTCGTTGAATAACACACAACTTCTTCCAAGTTGTCATTAGGAAGGCAAGTTCTAACAAACCTTTTGAACAACATAATCATCTACCTAAGATGATTGATGTTAAGGATGGTTTGTTGATAAGACATACTCTAAATGATTACTATTATAACAAGTCATGTCATAAAGTAGACTCGATAGAAGATATGCCAAGAAAAATGAAAAAGAGAACGATATGAGAGTATTGGTTTTGACCTTTGAGGAAAGGTGGAGAAAGATGGTTTAGATTAATATATCGTTTGCACTGACAATAAGATGCATGATATATTTCGAAAGAGAAAAAAGAAAATGTGAATGTGATCCTAACAGGATTGTTGGTGGATATGTCTAACAGGGTTGAGGTAACTAAGTTCTAGATTTCTAGTTTGGATGATCCTAGTTGTGTGTTAGAGATAATTTGGTGCATGAAGGGTTTCATGTAATTGTGAGGATTGAAGGTTGTTGAACTAACTAAAACTTATCCAAAGTGAGGAATAGTTGTAGGTTTAAGTGTAATGATCAATGAGTTGAAGGTTTTGAAACTAAATAACACTATCAAGAGTGAAGTTTCGTTATAAGGGTTAAGTGTGATGATGAATGATGTTAATGTGAGGTTTCAAGATGAGATGCAAGATAAGCTTGCAATGGTGAGGCCTTAAATAGGCAAGAGTTGTGGGATTCAAATTAAGGTTGGTGGTAGTGTCCTATGATGTAGTGAATGAATCTTAGGTTATATGTGATTTTGCAAAATTTTGCAGGTTTGAGGTTAGGGATGCAGGGATCTAAAGGAAACAGAGAAAATTCGTCAAAGAGGATCACGGTACCACTAAATACCGCACGGTACCATTAAATTTAATGGTACCGTGGCCTATTTAACGGTACCGTGACCTGGAAGTCACGAATTTTCCTCTACAGCCTAGTTCTGACAGCTAAAGGGAAGTTTTCTAGGGAATAAGAACCACATTTGTGTGTTCTTGAGAGTGTTTGTTAAAAGACTATATGAGTGTGTTTTCGCTCCCCCTCATTCTATGACCATCTAGACAACATAAAAAATAAATAAATAAAGAGGAAAACAAATGTTGACGGAAGCGATGAGCTTAGTAACGTCATGAAAAGTGGTGGATAGCATACAATAAACTTCACCTTTGAAGTCACGTAGCTCTTCTCAATCATTGTGAATATTATTCATATGATGAGGCATGTGAATCACGTGGAGATATCCTAAGGGTTAAGAAGATAAAATCTTCAACGTTGTGAGGTTAGTGATAAGGTTCTAGTGGGGTTATCTATTTTGATGAAGAAGAGTTATCTCAACTTATCCTAGTGATTCATCGCTTGAAGTGTGAGGAAGATGAGTGGGATGCGGAAGCATTGGAAGTGTAGAACGAAGGCTGAAAAGTGTAAGTAAGTTGAAAAGATAATGGATACGGAGGTAACCAAACATATGATGTGTTTAGTACCATGCGGAAGTGAAAGGGAAAAGGCTGAGGAATCAGAAGATAAATAGAATCTATTCTAATAGGAGAAGGTTCTGGTTCAAGAATACATTGAGTGGGTTTCGACAGTGCTTTTGAAACAGTGAATTTTAGACACGAGGAGAGAATTTATACCTAATAAATTCTTTTTACGAGATGAATGGTAGTTCTAGATGAGAGGAGATGACTTTTATATTTACGAGGAAATACATAGGTAGTCATTAGAGCGATGTGAAGGATGACTCAATATTTCCAGTGAAATTTTTAAAAAGTCACGAGACTAGACATAAGGGATGACTTTAATATTTCCAGTGAAATATTTAAGAGGTCATACGAGGGATGTGAAGAATGACTCAATATTTCCAGTGAAATATTGAAAGAGTTATGAGATGAGACACACGAGATGACTACAATATTTCCAGTGAAATATTCAAGTAGTCATAAGACGAGACTTAAAGGATAACCTCAATATTTCCAATGAAATATTTAAAAAGTCATAAGACAAGATTCGGAGAAAAGAGAGTATCAATATACTCTTTGCGAGACAGAGAGAAAAATCCAATGGGATTTGACATGAGATTATTGACAATTCGAGATGACTTTAATATTTCCAAAAAATTATTTAGATAGTCATAAGACGAGATTCGGGAGAAAGAGAGTATCAACATACTCTTGGCGAGATAGGCTGATGGGTTGTTTTCTATCCTAAAACAAATGGATAAGTTCGATCCTCGTTATCAATGAGGTGAGCTTGAAGGCAAAACACGATGACAAACCTATGGGGATAGGAGGAACTAACGGAAATGAATATACTTGGTCTTAAGAAGTGTATATTGACACGAGGATGAAAGAAACTACTAATCACTTATATAGTAACTCGTGAGTCCTTTGTCACCCGAAGGTTGATGTTAGCTTTAAGCTTTTGGATGAGCATTTTAACATATGTTGTTAAAAGGCTTGAATATGATGTTTCGGATATGACATTTAACAATTCCGATCGCAAGTTAAACTTACTTGAATATTTCGGATGAAATATTTAAGTTGTCAAACATACTCCGAGTTCTATTGGGTTTGTATCTAACCTTCCCATGACAAAAGGGTGTATTACTTGGAAGAAAGTGAAGTGATGACCAGGGAATTAGGACAACTTTGCGACTACTTTAACTTATAGGTTTTGACACTAGTGTATGACTATATGACTTCTAAGGGTTCATAGTGATAGGCATATGATAACATCAAATAACCTGATATTTAAGTGTCAATTTTCCCCTATTATGCTCATTTATATTAATAATTATGTGGATATATGCTATTATCTCTTCATATTTTGTATCCAGGTCATAAGTGGGCATAGGAGCTAAAGAGACGAGGAAATTGGAAAGTACGTGCAAAAGATAGACAAATCCAAGTATGCTGGAAGAAGCTACGGCGTAACTCAATCTCTCAATTACGCAGTAGCAAGGATTTCTACTAAGAAGACCAAAGTCAACACAAATCAAGAGTTACGGCGTAACACATTTCATAGTTTACGCCGTAACAACCACATGGCTTGAAGAATCCTCAGATCTGAAGACTACGCCGTAACAACAACTATGGAATACGGCGTAGCAACGAGTACGAGAGTAGTCCAAGATCAAGAATTAACATACGACGTAACACACCTTTTGGAATACGGTGTAATGAAGACTACAAGAGTTATCTCATATCCGATAAATACTCTACGGCGTAACCATTTGGAGATTACGACGGAGAAGAAACCCTAAATCACTATTACGGCGTAACAATTCATCAATTACACCGTAAACTATGGATCTGGATAAGATTCAGCAGTTACGGCGTAACACATTTCATAGCTACACCGTAACTCCCGACGGTCCTATAAATACAGCCCTAATTTCTGCATTTCAACATCAACTTTCTAACACACAAAGTCAGAGATCGTTAGGAGCAGTTAGAAGGCCCTTCCACAGCAGCATACGAAGGCTTTCCAAGGGAGAAATCGCACCTCAATCACCATAAGTTTTAGCATTTCATTAGTTCAATTACATTTCGAATATATGGATATTGTAAACATTATTTCGAGTGTTAATTCTAATATGATTGGCTAAGCACCTCTGGTGCTAGCCTAGTTATGATGCCTATATTGTTTTAATCATGTTTTCGTACTTTTCTTATATGCTTTTACGTGTGTGCGTGCATAGTTTATCTTGAGAACCTCTTGTTTCGGTAGTTTTGATATGCGGTTGTATCCATTATGCTAGCTTTAATTGAATTAAGACCCCAATTGAGTTAGTAGGCTAGAAGAATTGACCATAGGGCACTAGTCTGATGGATTGCGAGGAAATGGGAGGGTTGACAACTGACCATATTGCCTCATGTGCGAATTGACCATAGGATCACCTTTCGTACTTGATAAACTTAAGAAGTTAGAGAAATGGTCTATGATCGTGACAACGGGCCATTAGAGATAAGTCTAGCATGTAGTGGCACTTAATGACTCAAACCCGTATACCATATATCGGCTTACTACATGGGAAGCGCCATGGTTCCTGACAGGATTCAGGGGAGATAGGCTAGGGAACTTGACCATATGCACCTAGTGATATATGTCCGCCCCACCTAAAGCATAAGATTAGTTTAATAGGGAACATGACATAAAATGCTATAGGAGTAGTAACTAGGCTAGTACACTTTTCTCCCACTGCTCACAACTTTACTTTTATTTGCTATTTGTTTTCTTGTTTTGTTTTTATCTGAACCAATCAATCAATCAATCTTTCTTTTAATTAGTGACATTAGACTTAGACATAGTCCGTACCACATAGCTCTTGGGACGACCTCGGAGTTACCATTACTATTCTATACACGACCGGATTCTCTGTCCGTTAGTGCAAATAGGTAGACCTTAGGTAAAACGAGTAATTATAAATATGAAAACCTGGTCGGTAAAACCTGCATCAAGTTGTTGGCGCCGTTGCCGGGGAGTTATAATAGGATTTTTGTTTAAGTTTTTAAATTTCCTAGTTTTATTTTATTTTTCTTATATTTTTGTTTTTAGTTTCAGGAACCATGGAAGTAATCGACATCGATACTCTTACTTTAGAAGAGTACTATGACTAGGGACGAGCAAGGACCGGGGCTGGTAAGGCCAATGATTGAAGTGGATGTTCAATTCGAGATCAAGCCGCAGTTTATGAGAGAGTTAAGAGAAAAACCGTTTGCTGGACTCAAGATGGAAGATGCGTACGAGCACGTGGAAAATGTACTCTACATTACTAGCCTCTTCAACATACCAGGTGTTTCTCATGATGCAGTCATGCTCTGAGTGTTCCCTATGACACTTTCAGGAGCTGCTAATAGATGGGTTGATAGGTTACCTGCTGGAACCATCAACACTTGGAATCTCCTCAAGAAGAACTTTATCCAACGTTTTTGCCCTCCTTCCCGAACAGCAAAACAGTTGGAAGAGATTCATAATTTCAGACAAGAGGAGGACGAGACATTGTACCAGGCATGGGACCGATTTAATGATCTCTTGTATAGATGCCCTAAACATGACGTGAACATTCAACAAAAGGTCAACTTGTTCTATAAAGGCATTAACATTGCAACTAGACGAATGGTTGATTCACAAGGACCCATCCCAGGGATGACACCTGCTCGAGCCTTGGATATAATTCAAGATATTGCTANCAGACAAGAGGAGGACGAGACATTGTACCAGGCATGGGACCGATTTAATGATCTCTTGTATAGATGCCCTAAACATGACGTGAACATTCAACAAAAGGTCAACTTGTTCTATAAAGGCATTAACATTGCAACTAGACGAATGGTTGATTCACAAGGACCCATCCCAGGGATGACACCTGCTCGAGCCTTGGATATAATTCAAGATATTGCTAATCACTCACAAAAATGGCACGATGGAAGTAGCACAAGAAATACCGGAGGAGGTTTGGAAGGTATGAACGCCTTTACTAATCAACTCGAGAACTTAGGAAGTGAAGAGGCTCAAGAAAAGCGTTCATGCCATCCAAGTCGGATGCGATATCTGCGAAGGAGCCCACCTCGCAAAGGATTGCCCATTAAGAGACGAAGATGATAAACAGGTAGAAGAGGTCAAATACGGTGATGGACGACCATTTCAAGGCAACAACAATGGTTATCTTGTTGGACCACCTGGGAACTTCAACAGAACTCCTTACGGGGAGAGAAGGTCAAAATTAGAAGAAACCATAACCAAATATTTGGAAGAATCAGCGAAAAGACAAAAAGAACAAGATGATTGGTTAATGGAGTTTCTAGAAAGCACCAACAAAAGCCTTGACAGTCATGATAAATCTCTTGAAAACCTCGAAGCTACAATCGGAAGGCTTAGTGACGAATTACACAAACGACAGTCATAAGAAACAATTCTGTGGGAACATGCACGGCTCTTGTAACTAAGGATGAGACTGAAGATTCTGAAGATAACTTTCATTATGCACCATTTCATGATTCCAATATACAAGACAACGCAAAACAACCTGAANGATAAATCTCTTGAAAACCTCGAAGCTACAATCGGAAGGCTTAGTGACGAATTACACAAACGACAGTCATAAGAAACAATTCTGTGGGAACATGCACGGCTCTTGTAACTAAGGATGAGACTGAAGATTCTGAAGATAACTTTCATTATGCACCATTTCATGATTCCAATATACAAGACAACGCAAAACAACCTGAAGGAGCACCTATACGGTTGCCAAACAAAGAAGATAGTGCGGAAAGTTTTGCCCTCCCATGCTTAATTGGGAAACATAGTTTAACAGCATTAGCTGATTTAGGATCAAGCATCAATGTCATGCCATTATCTTTATTCCGATCTTTAAACATTACTTGCCTTGAGAAGACAAATCTGGTGATTGAAATGGCCAATATGACTAGGGCCACTCCCGTGGGCGTTGTTAATAATGTTATTGTGAAGATCGACCGTTTCTTGTTCCCGACTGATTTTGTCATTGTTTACATGGCAAACACTCCTAATGAAGACCTTATCCTTGGAAGACCTTTCCTTGCAACTGCACGAGCACGCATCGACGTTTTTATGAAAGAAATTTCATTGGGAGCATATGATGAAAGGGTTACATTCAAGATGAGGAAAACATTGCTAATTGAAAATGAGGAGGTAGCCAGTACATGCGTAGCTAGCACTGCAAACGAGGAACCTTATCCCGCCACGCATGGAGTTTCTGATGAGGTATTTAACTATATGACTCCTCTATGTCTATTATATGCGCATAACGTCAATCAGGAAACTGAAGAAGATGGTGAAAATTCGTTTAAAGGAGAAGTGGACAATGAGGACCCACCTCTCGAACCCTGGAAAGATAAAAAGCCAGTAACAGCTACCATGGTAAAACATTTTTGCGAACCTATAGCCTTTTCTAATAACGAGAAACTATGTATACCATCATGTTGTCAGAGTGCAAAATCTTGCAACGGAGGAGGACGGCTATGATTGAGACGACTTAAAAGAGAGGCAAGAATCTGGTCGTGCTATGAAGACTCAGATTTTGATCGAAACTTGTGGAAGCAGAACTACCAAAATAGTATTAACTCCGATGAAGTAATCAAGTGGACATGCCATTTTTGCAAACCGGCATTAATGATAAAGAACGGAATTACACAAGCCTGG
>LBNU01007639.1:47532-64187 GCA_014162995.1 Artemisia annua
CTTTAGTCCTTGTAATCTTGAGGAAATAAGTTGACGAGTCTTCAATAAGTCTTCAATGATATAAAAGTGATCACTTGCTCGAATTTGGGAAGCTTATATAAGATAATCTTCTTTATTCTTCGATTAAGTATTTCTTTCATATTCTCGAGCCTTTAAGTAATGAAAACTTCGTCACGGGCTTTTCTTGAGTGAATATCAACTTTGACTCGGCTTCTTAACTCTTTTCCACATCTCGTGCTCTTTTCGGGCTTTTATGTTGCATTTTGTGATGTTTTAGCAATATCCACACCTGCACAGTCATAAACACAAAAACACGATATCTTTGGCTTTTCGCGTTAGATTTGGGTCTATTCTACACTTAAACTAAGGTGAAAGATATGTGTAATTTAGCACATATCAAGTAGTAACTAGGCTAGTACACTTTTCTCCCACTGCTCACAACTTTACTTTTATTTGCTATTTGTTTTCTTGTTTTGTTTTTATCTGAACCAATCAATCAATCAATCTTTCTTTTAATTAGTGACATTAGACTTAGACATAGTCCGCACCACATAGCTTTTGGGACGACCTCGAAGTTACCATTACTATTCTATACACGACCGGATTCTCTGTCCGTTAGTGCAAATAGGTAGACCTTAGGTAAAACGAGTAATTATAAATATTAAAACCTGGTCGGTAAAACCTGCATCAGCATACCTAATTCCTAATGTGTTAAAACAACGTAGTGTGGGTGCATAGGCGAATCATCTAAAATGCACATAAGGAATAAATACAAATGTCATTCAAAATATGATAATCATTTAGCATTTAAGAGCATGTATCATAGATATGTATATCGAGATATAATATTCAAATAGCTAATCAAAGACAAAACGTTTCTAATAACCATGTATTCAATAATTAAGCAATTAATTATTGGGCATTAAAAAGCATGAAGGCATCTAGTCATATCTCACAAGAACATGTTATCAATTAGAAACACATATGTGGGATGCAAGTAATCTAGGTATGCTAAGGAGAATCCTAAATCCTACTTGTAATTAATGCAATCCTAATGGGGGACAAAGTTCACTGATGTAAACTTTCTTTAGTCAAACATAGGAATGAAATTTTTTCAAGTTGGAGAATGAGTATGAAACTATCACTAGTGGTGCTCAATTCAGGCTAAACACGACAATTTTTACGGGTTATACCACGAACCCAACTTCTCTCCTGGAAGCAATTCAACCATTAGGTTAAATTGAATTTCTAGTGCGATAGGTTCTCCAATAGTCATTCTCATGTTAGAAAAAGTCAAATTCTTATATTTGCCTATCGAAGTGTAGCAAATATGACATTAACTTATTTTGCTACTACATGGCCTAGTATGATTCAACTTAGACATATTTCAAAAGCATGTTCATGAAGATGACACCTCTTACACAATATCCTAATAAAGGTAAACACAATGTTTCAATTTCATGCTTGAGATTTAGATATTATTTGGTTTAGATGGTGCATTTTAAGATCTCTTGGACGACATCTTCTTTTGTTGAGTTGTTACATGCTATTTTAACATGATTTGGTTTTCTTAGATCCAATAGATGCTTTAATGTGATACAATGTAGAATTTACTACATCAAGAGTGTTTAAAGTATGCTCCTTAGCATATCTTGGGAGAAGAATCTAGTAAAGGTTATTTACCTCAATAGATCTTGTGAGTATTATATTTGAAATGAGACATATTGTATATATCAACAAATATGCTTTTCTAAGAGGAAACTTATCACTCTTACGAATGCTTAGTGAAACAAGTATTTTAGTGTATGACCTATTTTACTTGTTAATGCAATGACACATGTTGTAAATATCCTATGTTTGTTAACAAGATACAATGTATTCTCTTGTAACATAACTATTCATCTTACAAAGAAAATAAGATGCATAGGATATAAGTTATCCTTTGTCAATCTTTGATAAGAGAAATACATGTGATAATCTTAAAGATTAATGACTTACATAATAGTTAATAACATATTATGTGTGACACTTTTACTAGACATGTGATTTTGAGTGTTGAGTCATTCATGAGCAAAGTTTACATATGTTGTTTTTTTGCTCGTGTTTGGTTTTTCGGAAATGACACATTTACTAATTGCATTGCAAAGTAAATTACTTGAATATTTCGGATGAAACATCCAAGTTGTCAATCCTACTCAGCTGTGTATTTTATGCATCTTTTAAACATATCAATTTAACGTTTGGAACACAACCATTGGACAAGAAGACTCAATATGGCATCTTCAACAAAAGTGTGAGTTATGATCTGATGCATATTATTTTCGTCTTGAGAGGACATCATTATTTTCATAACAATCGAGTGTGATTCAGTATGTAGATTCAAGATAATATATTTCATCATATTTAGATATCTTGAAGCTAGACAAACAATAACTTCAATTTCATGTCCATACTCGAAAACTTGTCAATTAGATTCGATAATGATATCAATCATAATTTGAATAATGAATTGACATGTACTCGAAATCTTTCTTGACCCTCACGATCACTCCTTTTAAAAAAATTAGGGAATGTATTCCATTTATTCTAATACTTGTAGTATGTGTGAGGTTAATGACATATTAAGTTACTACTTCGATATTGTCATTTATTTTAATTTGTGAAAAACTATTTATATTATTAAGAATAATATTCTTAGTTTTTCAACACCTCATTAGTATACAAATAATTATCGTAACTATTTTTAAACAACATACGTGAAATACTAAATGTTTAAAACATTTTGTATGTGTGTTAGATCAATGCAAGTTTAATACATTTTATTTTATTTAAATACTAATGCATTAATATGATATTTTTTTCTTGTTTAGACAACCCATGTCAAGCAAGACACGAAAATGTGATTTTTTTTTAGATCATGTTACAGATTTAATTAAAGTGTTAAGCATTTGGAGGTGATATACTTTTTATACTTAAGCTTTTAAAAAATAATTGTGTAAGGCAATATCTTTCGACACACATGATCAACGAACTTAGTTTCCATTCCTAAGAAGGTTACTAAAGCATCCTAACACTTGCAAGATGTCGAAAATACATATGCAAGAAAAGTGGTCTATGCCTATATGCAATGCAAAATCAATTACGCAACTTAGTGCAAGAAGTCTAGTCTAAGTCCTATTGACGCATAAGCTGAGAAACTAATAACCGACACATAGCAATAAGGCTTAAAAGACACTTATGCTTATAGATAAAATTAGTTCAACTAAAGATAGAAATAAGCATACAAAAAATATTAACTAACAGTACTAAGATACAAAGAAAGACAAATAATCATTTAGTATAACACACACAAATACTTATCGTCATTTTGTGTATTAAGTATAACAATGTATACTAAGCTTGATATTATTTTAAAAGTGAATTATTTTCCACCCCATTTCAAAATTTGATCAAGTTCAACACTTTGATAAATACATCAACGTGTGATGTTCTCTTTGTAATTTGACCAAAAATTTGCGCAATCGGCTTGACCAGAAAAGACTCTCTATTACGAATCAAAGACTCTCATAAATTTTACTTTACAATCATTTCCTAAAAGTATTTTTAAATAAAAGTAGACTAAATTACGTTTAAAACGATAGGTGGCACGACTCCTACGAACTTACGGTTGATTTTATATGAATTTTTGAAAATTACTCAATTCTGAAAATCAGACGAAGGTACCGTTAAATTTAGCGGTACCGTCCGTATTTAATGGTACCGTCTGTTGTATTTAACGGTGCCGTGACCTGATGTTACAGTTTTGACATAAACCAATTTTCTCATTTCAAACAAATATTTGACGTAACAGAAAGATTTAAGACTTAATAAACTAGATACCGGGTTTAAGAAAACCTTCAAGCTAGTATGACATAGTATAATTAACAACAAAACTTGTAAGTATTAAGCAAGTAAATACTTTTCATATTTTATCCAACTTCATAGGTAATTTGATACATGGATCGTACTCAATTTTGAAAAATATTTGTTTTAAAATTTGAGCAACCTAGCTCTGATACCAATTGTGGAAACCGTAGAGGGGGGTGAATACGTTTCCATTAAAAACTTAAAACTTTTGTATCAAATGACCACTCAAGTTTGATGTAATATGAGAAGTCTCAACAAAAAGTCTTGCTACAACTAGTGATAGTGGATTTCCATATGTGAAGCATATTACCATGACACAAACATTGACACACATAAATATCACACAATATATGCAATAAGCCATACAAACATAAAAGCAATGCAAGTATAAAATGATAAATGCAAAGATAAAAAGTAAAGAGATAGGTTATGAAAACGCAAACCCAGACATGGTGATTTATAGTGGTTCGGTCACAAAGCTCCTCTTCGCCCTACTCCACTCCCCGACTACCCAACTCAAGAGTTACTTCACTAATCAACAAGCTCCATTATCGACAGAGAAAACCATACAACGTCGCTTACATTATTTTCCGACACTAAGCTAAATTTCGAGTACTAATCTTAGCTAGTACCAATCTGCCACGATCTACCCGATCCACAAAAATCACACAAGCTACAAGATCCACATGATCTACACTCGATCTACCCGATCTACTCACGATCTACCCGATCCTTACAAATCACACAATCAACACACCGTACCCGATCTACCCATGATCCACTTGATCAACACAAAAGCTCAGTAGCTACAAGAGATCTCCAAGATCTCAACAAAATCACAATGATCCACTCTCACAAGACTAAACAAAAGATAATGACTACTTGATGTATATCAAGATACAACAAGCTTACAACAAGTAATGCAAGTGCACTACTCAATGACTCTAACACTTTGTATCTTCTTGATACTTTGTGTTCTTCTCTTGGACTAAAAGAGGAATGAAGGTGATCACTTGAATGGATGATTGGATCACTCTAAAACAAACTAAGACTCTCTAAATGATCAAAGAAAGTGATCTAACTAAGAAGGAATTAGACAAGAGAAAATTGGCTGGAAAAATCAAGTTGGAAGTGTAAAATGGTCCACTGTTTATAGGCAAAGAGAAATTTGACCGTTACAGGGGGATGCCACCACTAATTGTCACACTTTAGTGGTACCGTGGTACCGTCCGGGACAAAAACGCTCCCATTTTTGTTTTGAGTGTTGAATGTTTATTTGGGGAAGTTTGGAGCTGATTTGGAGGGAAAAATAGTTGTTGGGGTTTTTGAAATGATGATTTTTCAAAATAAAACATTTCTTTTTAATTCAAAAATAATTTGTAAAATATATTTTTGAAAAAATGTTTTGTCACATTAATAATGTGAAGTTTGAGGAAAACTAGAAGGGGGTTGAATAGTTTTACGTTCGTTTTAAAATTTATAAAAACAAGTTTGTTTTAAAAACTTCGATTCTAGTTTATGTGAATTCAACACTTGCACTATATGAACAATTTTAAAGTTACTAACTAACTACGCAAATATAATAAAGGTATATAAGTAATGAAAGGATAGAGTTAGAAAGATCAAACCACAACACAAGGATTTACATTGGTTCGGCTACAAGGTCACCTTCCTTGTTCCTACTCCACTCCCCGAGTCACCTACTCGAGAGTTTTCTTCACCAAACTCCCTTGTGGCGGAGAAACCTTACACGACTTTCGCTTACACCAATTTAACGACAAAAAGCTAGATGTCGGGTTCTAATCCTAGCTAGAACCAATCTCACAACACTTCACAACTTCTACACTACTTGTACACACCACAACTTCTTCCCTACTTCACACCACTTCACTACTACACTAATTCTTCTTCTCTACACCACTTCTATTTCACCTAAAACTACTTATTACAAGCACAACACAACTTCACAAATGCTTTACACAATATACACTACTAATCTACAATACTTCTTAAACTTGGTGTTGAAGGAGTATTCTTCTCTTGTACTTTGGATGAGGATGGATGAGGAGGGATTGAATCACTTGAAACAAGGATTAATAATATTATGATCAAAGGGTTTTGTAAGATGTTTAGAGAGGATTGGATCTGAAAATTTTAGTGCAAAAGGTGAGGAAAAATATCAGGTTTTAGGTGGTATTTATAGGCAAAGAATTCTGACACAGGGAGCGTGCCGGCCCCCTTAAATGGAGGCCGGCCCCCTTAAAATTAAGGGGGCCGCCCCTTATAATTAAGGGGGCCGCCCACCTGTAACGGCCAGAATTCTTGTCTTTTTCTGGGAAAAGTTTATTTGGTGAAAAACTAACTTATTTTGGTTAAAATTTTGAATTCATATATTTAGTATGATTTAAACATTTTCCTTTATTACCAAAAGTGTTTTTCAAAATTATATAATATGTTTATATTATTTAATAAACTTTGTAATAATTAATTAAATACCCCTTTGATCATCAAATGTATTAAGCACTTGTTTATTCATACCTTAAGTGATTTAGTTGGATAAAATGATATAAACTAACTTAATACTTATTTACGTAGTAATCTTACTTTTAATGTTTTTACATTTTGTGATCGTCAAAACATAGAGATATCGAAAAATATAAATAACATTTTTATGCATTATTTATATCAACAAAGTTTAGAAAAATAAAGTCCTTTGATCATTTGTCAAGTAGTAGATTTGTTTGTCCATACCTTCAGTGATTTACGTCGGGATGGAAATCAACGACTTTGTTGAAGCATACTTGAGACGTTGAGAGGTGTTGATGTAAGTATGCATTGATGATTTATGTTTACAAGTAACTTGCACATTTTACGTTATGCATTACAAGTTACATGTTTGTCAAAATTAAAAACGAAGAAACCGTTTAGTTTAAATATCGTAATATTTGCACTAACAAACATATCCTTGTTGCGTGCTTGGAAATGTTGCCTATTGAACTCGCTTAAAACTCACAAAATATATCATCCTTTTGTGAAATTTCAACATTGGGATTCTTGGAAACGAAAATGTAACACGAGGAAGTAGCGTTTCCTTGTTTGGTTGCCAACGGATAGAAACCCCGGTCATGTTGTTTTTTTTGGAATAGGGTTCGAGGTCTTTGGAGTTTCTTTCCTTTTCTTTTGAGCTTTTCGGTTTGTGTAGGTTCGGGGTCGAGTTATGATTGTGAGGATTGGGTTTGTGGTTGTGATTGTTGTTCGAATTATGGTGGGTTTTATTGTAGCTTTTGGAAATATGTGTTTATCATTTGATTATGTTTCCACATAAGAAACACTTGTTGTTGTTGATAAAGTTAATCGGGAGTTATGCTGAATGGGTTAAGGAACTGGATGAAGACGTGTTCGGGTTCGAGTTAGATGAAGACCCCGCGTTCTGGTTCATCATACCAAGGTGGTTCAAAAAAGTATCATTAGGAAATCCTGACATTTTAAGAATGGAAGTATATAAAGTTGTGTTTGAGTTGTGGAAGTTTGTAAAAATATATGAGAAGGGGGCTATTTATATATTATAAGTTTATAATTTTTTATACTAGCCGTTTGTGGTTGGGGTGGGGGTGGATTTGCAATTTTATTTATTTATTTTTAATTTATTGAATTTATTAGCCGTTTTAGAAGGGGGAGGGTGATATTGTAATTTTTTTCTGCGTTTCGCTGCACGTTTGCACAACTTGGAACCAAATGACGTTGCAATATTTGAGTGGCCGGTAAATGCCACTCATAAAGCCACGTGGGCATAACGCCGGATGGGGCGTTATGGTATACATGAACATAGTTTGACAAACAAAAAGACCCATGATTCACTTGATCGTCTACTCATATACGTCTATCTCTGTCTATGCTACTTATAAATTAAACAATTTTTTTTTTTAATTTAAAACTTTTAAAAACAGTAAAGTTATTTCCCTAAAATACCTTTTAAAATAATTAACTTTCATAAGTCTTAAATGTAATGAAAATATTTCATTAATCGAAACTTTGGAGATTTTTTACATACCCTTCAAATAACTTAAATAAATCTTACCTCTTATTAATAATCAGGGCCGGCATTGGCTATGGGCGTTACGGGTGACTGCCCAGGGCAACATATAAATAGAGGGCATCAAAGTTTTGATGTTGTGAATTGATTTTATATGATGAAGCTTTTGTTTTAATGATTAAACGTTTTCTGATAGAATATAGAAGCATTAAACGAAGAAAGAAGCAATGATTTGAAAGAAAGAAAAAATTTAAGTTCATCGGAGATATATACATAGTCACTTGAAGTAGAAGGAGAGGAAGAAGGAGAAGAGAGAGAGAGAGAGAGAGAGAGAGAGAGAGAGAGAGAGAGAGAGAGAGAGAGAGAGAGAACAAAAGTACGAAAAAATGAGGATAACTGTTTTAATTGACTTTTAGTCTTTTATCTTCTACCAATAGTATTTTACTAGGTCAAATAGTCAAACATATCTTGTTGTTTTAAAGCAATCTAATTTATTTTCAGTCTGTCTTTTACAATGTTTCATTTCTTATTTACTTTCCAGTTTTCTCAAACTTATTAGTCCATAATTTGCTATCAACTAGTAACGAAATATTTATAGTTACATGTAAACATCTATTTAAACTAATATCTACATATACTTCTATTATTTTTAATGGCATGAGGATGAGGCGCAAGTTTAATTAGTTCTAAGCTAAAGGAAAGTGTGTTATTTGCTAAAAATGGGTATTTTTATCGGCTCGCCTAGGGCACAACAGAAAACTCAGGAACGACCCTGTTAATAATGAAAACTTTGACAATAAATTTAAACTTACAAACGTACGGCTAACTTTTTGAGCGACAAATAATTGAATTTTACAAACATAATATGACAGCAAACTTAATTCTTGCACCATAATATTAACATCGTATATTTCTATATCAATTGGCTTACAAAATACTGTTTGCGCGGGTATCTAAGGTCACACGGTTGCAACAGATTCTATTAATTTTATTCTAGTAATATTGCTTGTAAATATTAATACTCTTTTGTTTTTATATTTTGTATGTTATAAAAAATTGATTATTTCGTAAGAACGTTTGTAAATATTAATATTCTTTTTGTTGCTAAAAAGATTTGAAGAAAAAAAAAGATGAAGGTCGTTTTATGTGGTAAAAGGTCGTTTGTAGTTCATAGGAGAGAGAAAGTTGATTTGATCGGCAAGCTGAATGTCGCTGGGGTCACTGGTGTGCCCGGTGTTACAAAGTTTGTTCCAGGTACGTTTATACGCCTAGTACAAGAATTATATACATACAAGACTTTAACACACTTGTACTAGCTTGACCACATTTGCTATAAAACTTTATTACACTTGCTTGACTACACTTGGTACAAGACTTATCGCACCTCCATTTAATTTTCATTGATATTACATGGTTTAGACTCAAATGATGTAAAAGAAAACAAAAAGACTAACGCACTCAAGTAGGAGATCAATCTTGAATCTCTCTTCTCTGGCAATCTGTTGGCTTTCACTGATAATAATTAAGGATATATGATATTATCAATAGGTAAATGTTTGAAAGAGTTGGATATGTGCAAGGTTGAAAAATCGTTAGGCGGTAGCTGGGCGGCAAGATACCAGGTGGGGATTAATCAGGGATTAATCGGTTTGGAAGTTATATATATATATATATATATATATATATATATATATATATATATATATATATATATATATATATATATATATATATATATATATATATATATATATATATATATATATATAATTATAAAATTTCGAAACTATATGCCCAATTTGGACAATCTAGACGATTTTTTTCCGATCTGGCCGATTTATGCCTGATTTGACCGATTTTTATCCGTAACCGAGTTGCCCGATTTATCTGATTTTTGTCCGATTTAAACGATTTATGCCTGATTTGACTGATTTTTATCCTATTAATAAGGCTGATTAGTGAAAATCGGGATGGTTAATCCTCGCCTAGCGATTAAACGTATAACAACCCACAAAATCTCATCACTATCATTCACACTATAAATACCTATATCAGGTATTTCACAGGTAAATTTTGTGCTTTTTATGTGCATTCACTACTTGCATGACTGTCTAGACCTGCTCACGTATCTACACAAGCCAAATCTATCTACACTCACATCCTATAAACCTTTGGTACGTTAAGCATATGATCACAACACTACCACAATAAGTAATCAATCAATCTAACACACTAAACTCATCACAAAACCTTAATAAACCCTAATTAAGCCCTAACTAGGCCTATGTGTTTACAAAACCCTAATTGCCTATCTAAACTAGTTTGAAAGTGTTCAAGGTTTATGTATGAGTTAACTTAGGAACAACAGGATATATTAGCACCCTTAGAC
Organism: Artemisia annua; assembly: GCA_014162995.1. Taxonomy (NCBI): domain Eukaryota; kingdom Viridiplantae; phylum Streptophyta; class Magnoliopsida; order Asterales; family Asteraceae; genus Artemisia; species Artemisia annua. Next base: position 57,861 of record LBNU01007639.1, read on the forward strand.
CCTAGTACAACCTCTTAAAGCTTAGGTACAAGTTTCTTAAGCACAAAACCATAACTAGGTTATAACTTCCCGGAAACTAGGTTAAACCTTCCCAAAACTCTACCATAAGCTACCACCACTTAGTATAAGCGTATTAGGACTTAATCCTTGCCACTAAACACTCATGGGACCCTAATCTAGGCACTAAACCCTAAGCTAGATCCTAATCTCTCACTAAGAAAAATTAGGTTATAACTAAACATAACTTAACCCTAATCCTAAAATTAAGTACCCTAAGCACCTCAAGCACCTAGCCTAGAACCTTATTCATCCTAAAAACCCTCCCTAGCACCTTTCTAGCTAGCACATAAGGAGGTGGATCACCACCTTGTCACCTCCTTGTGTCGCGGCCTCATTTCCACCACAAACACCTTTAGACCGCCTTCTAGCCTATCCTAGTCACCATGGTAGCTTATAAGAGTCACATATAGCTGCCATAAGTCATCTCTCCCCCCTGCCACCTCCTCTTTTTCATTTCTTGGCTAACAAGTCCAAACGACCCTATAAAAGGGCTCGTACCCTTTCATTTCAACTCACGCCTTTTCATTTCTTAACCTTAAACATTATCAGGTCCTAGTGGTAGTACAAGAGTCCTATAGCCTTAGAAGTCGAGTAGCTAAGCCTTAAGTCCTTGTCGAATTCCATTTTTAGCCTAGAAAACCCTAAAACTCTCGTTCACCCATTTCTGGTCAAGTAAGCCTTACATAATTGTTTTAATAGCTTTATTACAGTACTAGGTTAGTATTAGGATGTCTTAGAACCCTTGCCTAAGCCTTGATCATTTTCCTTTAGGACTTTTTATTTTAAAACCCTAATTATAGACTAAATGCTAATTTTATGCTATAAGCCCTTTCCATAAGCTATAAGATAGTTTAGGCAACTTAGATAAGCTAATATTAGTTAACCATAAGCTAGGAAACCTTTTTGTTTCATAAAAATATAGTTTGCATGGAATTTGGACTAGTTTTGCAAAGTTTTCCATGCATAGGGGTATATATATGGTAAATTTATGAAAATATTAAGTCTAGGGACTATTTTGACATTTCTTAGAAGTTATAAGTATAAGGACCCTTTTTACAAAGTTATATAATCTTAGGATAAAAAGTAAAATAGTTATAAACTTATAAGGACTAGTTTTGCAAAAGTTATAAACTTAAGGGTATAAATGGTAAATTTTGAAAACTTATAAGTCCAAGGGTCATTTATGTCATTTTCCTAAAATATATAAGTATAGGGACTAATTATGCAAAGTTTAGATAGTTATAAAGTCTAAATGAGATAAGTTTATAAGTTTAGAGTAAGATTTTGTAAATATATAAACTATAAGGGTATAAAGTGAAAGTATTTTCATATAAACTAAAAACTATCTTATACTTAACAACATAACACAATAGCAGGGAGCTTCATGCAAGGGGTTTCATGTGGGTTTTCGTTTTGACGAGTTTGCTGGGTTTACGATTTAAAGTGCCCTGGCTCCTCAAACGTTTACTACATGACCTCTGGATTATGATGGTCCGACTGGTGTTTTGTTATATCCATAACTTAAATACTTAACAACATGACACAATACTAGGGAACTTCATGTGAGGATTATATACTTCTGAATTATGATGGCCCGAACGGTATTATGTTTAAAAACATAATGCAATACTAGGGAGCTTCATGTAAGGAGTATGTAATTATGGATTGTGATGGCCTGAACGGTGTTATGTTATAACTAAAACACTAAAAACCCTAAGAATGATTACTTAAGAAACTTAATAAAAACGACTAGAGCTTGACATACACCCACACCTATAACAAACCCCAGAATACGTGAGTAAGCAGTCTAGACTCCGAGTCACTCTTACATCGATAAGATTTCCCTAAGCCCACCCAGGTGAGTTTTCACTAACACTGTGGAACTTGTATTCACTAACACTTAAACCCTGTGGAACTTGTATTCACTAACACTTAAACCTATGAAGGGTGTAACAACTACATTTTCCTTGAAGGGTGTAACAACTGAACCCTGTGGAACTTGTATTCACTAACACTTAAACCTATGAGTCTCACTCAACACCTATTGTTGACTTTTTAAGTATGTATCCTAGGTATATGACTGCTAAGGATCTATTGCATGGAGTGGCACAGAACTCGAAGGACTTTCAACCTTGTTATCATTCAAATACTATTACACACTTAGATTTAAGGGACGTCTTCTTAATGAAAACTCTAATATTTTAATGAATGATAACATATTTATAAAAACGTCTCTTTTCGAGTCGTTTTCTATTAATGTAACTGTAATTCCATGAAGTAATTCTCCAACCCTAAATCCGCGCAAACTGTGAAAATGGGGGTGTTACAAAACGGCCTCCTAGAATGATTTTTGCAACACTGGACATGTGTGTGAAATTAGTTTGGCAAGGAGTGAGTGAGCAATTTTGGAAATATAGCAAAGCATGAAGATGCCAACATAAAACAGATTTTCATTAAGCAAGTAAAGAGGATCTTTAGACGAATACCAAAGACACACTCGCCCTTTACTATATTTTGAAGCCTCCAACGAGCTCTAACTAATCACATGTTTGTTTAATTGTACTTCAAAAGAAAAGTAAGGGCCCGTTTGGTTGGAATGTTTGGATTTGAATTTGGGATTGATGGAAAAAAAATTGTTGTTTGGTATGTAGATTTGACATTTAAATAGTGAAAAGGGCACTCCAAAAGTAAAAGTAGATGATATCTTTGAGACTGGAAAAAAAACTTATTACGGAAGTTCCACATAATCCACCACAACCCATAATAAATCCCTTCAATAATATCTTTGAGCCTGGAGCGAATCCGAATTGAAACGAGCCAAGAGCGCCACCCCTCATACGAATTAACCTCCATGTAATCCACATTCCACCATGAAGATATTTTCCTCATAATCTGTCTGACGATATTGCATTGAAAAAACACGTGACTTGTCGTTTCCACCCCCATTTTACAGATAGGACAATCAATAGAATCAATATCTATGCCACGACGAGATAAATTGAAACGAGTAGGGAGAGCATTAGACTTAACTTTCCAAGCCAAAATATTAACCTTGATAGGCACGGATTTGACCCATCGAGTTGACAAACTCACATCCTGGAACCGATTTCCATCTATCATCTTACGCATAGAAGAAACCGAAAACTTACCATCATCTTCCAGCAACCAAATATACCTATCGTCACGAGGCACTAGCAAAGTTTCTTTCACAATCTCAGCCATAGATTTAAACTGCGTCTCTTCAATACCACTTCTCGCATTTCTTCGAAAAGATGTGTCTAAACTAGGGGCGTTTAATTTTGAACTCACAGAAACGTTTTTGTTGAGTTCCAGGGCATAAACTCGAGGGAACAAACTCTTTAAAACTCCACCTTCGTACCATTTGTCAATCCAAAACCGCGATCCGTCTCCATTTCCCAGCTTAAGTTTGATAAAATCACGAACATTTATTCCTTGATCCTGCAGCACCTTAACCTCCTGAATAATTGATGTCCAACAGGTTCGACCACCGAAAGTACCATCTTTATCTAAACTCCCTTCTTCCCCATATAATGCCTTTATCACTTTGGTCCATAACGAATGATTTTGAGAATAGAACCGCCATAACCATTTAAACATCAAACCTCTATTGAGAGCATATAAACTTGAGACCCCTAGACCTCCGTTCTCTTTCGAAGTTAATACTTTACTCCACTTAACCCAAGACGCTTTTTTACACTTCGGCTCATGACCATTAAAGAAACGGCTTCGAATAGCTTCAAGAGAATTAAGGATACTCGAGGAGACTTTAAAAATGGACATATGAAAGATTGGCATAGAACCTAATACGGACTTGAGAAGCATAAATCTTCCTCCAATTGAAAGTGTTTTCAAATTCCATCTAGATAAACGTGAAATGACCTTTTCTACTACTTCATTCCAAGCATGTTTTCTAGACATATTCTCCCCCACTTTCGTCCCCAAGTAAGTGAATGGAGTTTTAAGAACTAGACATCCAAGTTTATTGGCCGCGGATTTAACCTTCGCATCTTCCACATTAACACCCATAATCTTACTCTTACACATATTAATACGAAGACCAGAAGCCCTGAAAAAACATTCCAACACTCGGACAAGAGTATCAATATTAAGTTCGTTCCATTGACCAATAAAAATAGCGTCGTCCGCATAGAACAAGTGAGAAAGATTCACCGTGGAACTAATGTTGATTCCGTTAAACAAACCCGCATTGACCACCCTTTGGAATGAAATGTGCAAGCTTTCCATAACAAGAATGAAAAGAAAAGGAGATAATGGATCACCTTTTTTAAGACCTCTAAAGAATTGAAATTCCTCCGTGGGACTCCCGTTGATGAGAATCGACCCCCTAGAAAATTTAAGACAACTTTGAATCCAAGTCCTCCATTTAACACCAAATCCGAATTTATCTAACACGTCGTCCAAGAAATCCCATCGAACAGAGTCATGCGCTTTCTCGAAATCAACCTTAAAAATAAGCGCGTGTCATACCACTACAAATATTAGATCAAGAAAATATAAAAACTAAAGAGATTCGTTATTCAAAACACTTGTCGGCCAATGCAATGTGATTGTTGCAACTTTTTTCTTCTTACCAAGGTTTCAATGCAAAGAAAAATGTTTGATGTCGTTTTATTAGTATAATTTTAACGAAGTTTTGTAGTCATCACTTCATAATATATTTGCAAATCATTTGATGAAATGAATAGCAACAAAAGGGTTGTATTAGTTTTTTCACAACTAAAACTTTTTATCTACCACTCATTTTATTTTTGTTTTTCTTAGATTAAAATATTTATTTACATTTAGTTTGGTATAGGTATCATATGATAAAGGAAAATGATTCTCATGTCTAAAACTTGTGCTTAAATACATGTCTAACAAAAGGCTTGAGACATGTGGCAAGATGAAGAATGAAGATGATGAATGATAAAATAAATAAAACACATGTCAAGTAATGAATAAATTAGTCATGTTTTTATGCATAACTTTTAAGCTTTCGTATCACTACTCTACGATAAATTGATTAAAAAGATGTCATCTGCCTTCATAACATTTTGCAAAGAAGTTTTGATATGTAACTTTTTAAGGATATTCCCATTCCATTTGCCTCGTTTTTAAAGTGTTTATCTATCTTAATACTTTTTTTATTCATAATAATTGTTCAGTTTTACTTTCTTTTTCTTTTTTTTTACTTTGATTTTATATATTTTTGTTTGTGTTATATTATACTTGATGAAAATTGTAGCAATGAAAATATATTTAAAATCCAATCTATTCATATATTTTGCATTAAGAGTCAAATAAGTATTACGATTTGCAATTATAATTATTTGCTATTGTTTTAGACGAGTATTCATCTTTCATTCATTTAAATGATAGAAGTACAATTAATTAGGCCCTTAGGCTGTGGTCATAAACCGATTCTTAATTATCCGTTGATATCGTGAGACCTTTGCTCTCCAATCTCCATATGTTATGTTTTTCATTCAACACACGTGCTTGTCGCATGTGTTTGTTTTTCTTAGTTAAAGTCAAACACAATTTTGGCATTTCTTAACTGATTAGATTTATTATCTTTTTAAAATTTTCAATATTTGAAATCTGACTTTCGAGTTAAATTATCTAAACGGGCAGGCCTTAGGACCCGAACCACTAGGAGAGACCCGTGAAAGAAAACTCCTAGAACTCACAGCTTCACACTAGGAGAAAAATCCGGATTCTTTTTGTCACTCGCGAGACTCGAACTCGGATAAACCCCTCCCCAAACTCAAGAAGAAACTCAACTATTCTCTTGATTAATGGTAAATATAAAAGAAATACGGAGTGAAAGAAAGTAGATCTTTATCATAAAGTAAAGGGTAAAGTCCATAAATTAGCAACGTACTTTCTCAACTTTACAGAGTTAGGTAACAAACTATTTTTATTACCAATTTAGTGTCTAAAACCGGATAATTTTCGACAATATAGTCATTATTATCGGCCACTACCCAATACAGAGCTATATGGCTGATTTATGGTCCTTGTGGATAAAACCGGCCTCCCTTGGTTAATAAAACCATCACACCCCCTCACCCTCACCTCCCATTCACACAAACCCTAACACATTTTATCTCTCCTTTCTCCTCACTTTCTGCCGCCGCCTCCAAACACCACCACCGATCACCACTGCTGCTCCCACGGCTAGAATACCACCAACCCACCCTTGTTTCATCACCTTGAAGGCGGATCTAAGGTGTACACGCCGTC
>LBNU01007639.1:66101-92158 GCA_014162995.1 Artemisia annua
TAATAATAATAATAATAATAATAATAATAATAATAATAATAATAATAATAATAATAATAATAATAATATATCTTGTTATTTATCAGAAAAAATAAAAATAAATAAAATCAACAGATTAGAAAGAATGGCCTTTATTCGAAGAAAAACGTTGTTTAATTAAGTTGTAAATAATCATCATTCGATTTCAGGTCTACTGATCTGTTTCTGGTACAATACAGTATACAAAATTTGGGTGTTTATGTTTACTATTTTGAAATAACAAGTTAAAAGAATAGTTGAATTTATTTCACCCTTGCATTCATCCTTATGGCCAACTTTATTCAATTTTGTCAACCCTTAACAGGTGAGCAGCCAAACATCCAATCACTATATAATTTGTTCTTCCCAAATTCAGTTATTAAACAGCCAAATATAACATATACACTTCACTTTGAACTACACACAAATCTCTAAAGTAATGGAGATTTATTCCCACATTAGAACACCCATCTTGTATGTTGTTCTCTTAGCCGCTATGAGCACCTTGGCACTAAGCTGCACACAAGTTGGGTTCTATAAAACTACATGCCCACCAGCAGAAGGCATCGTGAAGTCTGTGGTCCAGTCTGCCATCCGATCTAACCTCACGATTGCACCTGGTTTACTTAGAATGTTCTTTCATGATTGCTTTGTCAATGGCTGTGATGCATCTATCTTAATTGATGGTTTGTCAGCCGAGAAAATAGTGGTACAAAATTTGGCCTTGAGAGGCTTCGAAGTAATACAAGCTGCAAAGTCCAAGCTCGAAACTGTCTGTCCTGGGGTGGTCTCTTGTGCTGACATCCTTGCCCTCGCTGCCCGTGATTCTGTTGTCCAGGTAGTTTAATTGCATGATTTAAATAATTAATTAAAAAGCCAATACTTGCTTGTAATATCTAAAAGAGAAACCAATTCAGTTGTGAAACTCGGAATGAACCTATTATGAAGGCTAAGAATGTTGTATATGCACAAGAATGATTATTTCATTAATTTTCTTACATTATCCAGAGTGGGGGCATGAATTGGGAAGTGCCAACAGGTCGAAGAGACGGATTAGTATCACGGGATACTGATGCTAAAAAGTTGCCAGGTTCCACGGATAACGTTACTTCACAAATCAAGAAGTTTGCTGACAAAGGTCTTAGCATACAAGATCTTGTCACCCTTGTTGGTAAGTTGGATAGTCATGCTGATCAACAACTAATACATGCCTACTAATAAAGAATTTAACTCATGTATTTTTGGGTTGATATTGATTACTAGGAGGACACACGATTGGGACAGCTGCTTGTGGAAGATTCGATTACAGGTTATACAATTACAACAACACCAATAAGCCTGATCCCGATATTGACCAAGAATTCCTTGCAAAGCTTAAAACCCATTGCCCATGTAAAAGTAATAATACAAATCGTGTTCCCTTAGATACAAATAGTGAAACCAATTTTGATAATTCCTACTATGGAAACGTGAGAAATGGACAAGGAGTACTTGAATCTGATTCAAAACTTTGGAGTGACGGAAGAACACATAAGTTTGTGCAACAGTTTCTTGGGAGCTCGAACCGATTGAAATTCAAAAAGCAATTTGGTAGAGCAATGGTGAAATTGAGTAATGTTGAGGTAAAGACAGGAAATCAAGGAGAAATTCGTAGGGTTTGTAACAAAATTAATTAACTGAGGATGATGCNGTTTACTTAGAATGTTCTTTCATGATTGCTTTGTCAATGGCTGTGATGCATCTATCTTAATTGATGGTTTGTCAGCCGAGAAAATAGTGGTACAAAATTTGGCCTTGAGAGGCTTCGAAGTAATACAAGCTGCAAAGTCCAAGCTCGAAACTGTCTGTCCTGGGGTGGTCTCTTGTGCTGACATCCTTGCCCTCGCTGCCCGTGATTCTGTTGTCCAGGTAGTTTAATTGCATGATTTAAATAATTAATTAAAAAGCCAATACTTGCTTGTAATATCTAAAAGAGAAACCAATTCAGTTGTGAAACTCGGAATGAACCTATTATGAAGGCTAAGAATGTTGTATATGCACAAGAATGATTATTTCATTAATTTTCTTACATTATCCAGAGTGGGGGCATGAATTGGGAAGTGCCAACAGGTCGAAGAGACGGATTAGTATCACGGGATACTGATGCTAAAAAGTTGCCAGGTTCCACGGATAACGTTACTTCACAAATCAAGAAGTTTGCTGACAAAGGTCTTAGCATACAAGATCTTGTCACCCTTGTTGGTAAGTTGGATAGTCATGCTGATCAACAACTAATACATGCCTACTAATAAAGAATTTAACTCATGTATTTTTGGGTTGATATTGATTACTAGGAGGACACACGATTGGGACAGCTGCTTGTGGAAGATTCGATTACAGGTTATACAATTACAACAACACCAATAAGCCTGATCCCGATATTGACCAAGAATTCCTTGCAAAGCTTAAAACCCATTGCCCATGTAAAAGTAATAATACAAATCGTGTTCCCTTAGATACAAATAGTGAAACCAATTTTGATAATTCCTACTATGGAAACGTGAGAAATGGACAAGGAGTACTTGAATCTGATTCAAAACTTTGGAGTGACGGAAGAACACATAAGTTTGTGCAACAGTTTCTTGGGAGCTCGAACCGATTGAAATTCAAAAAGCAATTTGGTAGAGCAATGGTGAAATTGAGTAATGTTGAGGTAAAGACAGGAAATCAAGGAGAAATTCGTAGGGTTTGTAACAAAATTAATTAACTGAGGATGATGCGAGTGTGATGGTTAAACAACATATTACAACATGCAGGAATTGAAATTTTAAGTAATATATACTTATGTAATCATTTTCACAATAATACTCAATAGAATTAAGATGAAATGTGTTGGAAAACTTATATTTCTTGCTAACTGAAGAAGCCATGTAAACAGTGGCAGATCTAGGAATTCGAAGCAGGGTATGCACAATCACGTAAAAAATATCCTGTATTTAATGCTTTAGTTCTGGCTTTTCTTGTTCTGGTTTCTTTTTTCTAAAAAAGACAAAAATACACCGCTGGTCCCTGAACTTGTCCAAAAACATCGCCATGCCCCCTAAGTTACAAATATCGTCGCCATGCGTCCAAACTATGTGTTTTTTAGGCCGAATGCGTCCCTTGATCCGTTTGGGCTCGGTCAACGCACGTTTTCTGTTCTAGTTCTAGGGGCATAATAGGCCGATCACCTTTTAACCATTTGCTAACCCAACATAAACCCGACACTTCAACTTTAGGGACGAAATGTGAACTTAAACATTGTTAATTATGCAACTTTTTCGTATATTCTCTGATACGTATATTAATGTTTTCGCGGGAATCAATAAACCCACACCCAACCATTAACACTTGAGTAAAACCGATCATCTCACACACATTGTCACATACAACCTATCCATATTCTATCTTATTGAATATGATCTAATCACACACCCACAAACACAAACCATCTGAAGTTGCAAGGCGTGCAAAATCAAACAACACACATACATGGTAACAATATTTACTGATTTATATTACATTCAAACGTTATTTGTCATAATCTTAATCATTAATGAAGTAGCTATGTATGAGAATCAATTTATTTGCGCTTTAGACAATCTTGAAGATTTTGGATGAGTTTGTAAGTTAACACCATATACGAATTAAATGTTATTTCTATAAGAAACTAGTTTTAAGAAACTGCCAATGCTTAAAACATAATCTTGATATACAGGAACTGCATAATGATTATGTGTTAGGAGGCTCCTATCATGGGAATCGTTATATTTACTTAGTTAACTATACCGGGGTTAGATGGAGAGTTAGTGTAAGAAGAGTATCAGAGTTAGTCTATGTTGTTGAGGGAGCAAGGTGGAATGATTTTGCGATGCACAACATCACTTGTTCGGATGTTTGTTATCTACATTTTATAGAAGAGGGTGAGGATGTGTTTTATGTAGCTACCTACAATGAGAATTGGGAGGAGTTACATAATTATGAACCAGAAAGTGCTAAGTTTTGGAGATGTTTAGTGCCAGTGACATACACATCTATGTTTGAGCAGTCAGTGCCAGAAGATTTTCTAGCATATCTGCATGGTCCAACACCTACAGAGTCGATTATGGTTACTAGTAACACCATTGAGTACGAAGTTAGTGTGCAAAGTTTTAAGGATTGCTATGATCGATATGTCCACAAGTACCTCTTTGGCTGTGGTTGGGAGAGACTGGCCAAAGACTTGAAAATGGTACCTGGTCAGATGATGGTGTTTACTCAGGTTGTCCCGGGGGAGGAGTTTAATGTAATGTTGTTTGAACATGATGGAGGGGCCATCTCAACATTGGAGACATACAACACCAACATAGCCATGAATGCCCTATGTCACCAACCACATGACTATGGTATGTTTTAATTTATTCACTATAACTACATGAAGTATATCATAGTAGTATAACTTATTGGATTATATGTAACTAAGTATCTAATATTATATTCAGATTTTGAACCCCGTCGGATGAATTGGATGTGTAATTGGCCGTTTCACACAGTCCATAATCACGAAGAAAGGGCATTCTATAGGAAGAAGACTACCTGCTTCTGGAGAGATGGACGACTTGTAAGTATTTTGAAACTTTGCTATACTTCCTTTATGCATTGTTAACATGCTTACTTAATAAGATATATAGATGTCATTTTTATCAGATACTGTGTGTCTTATACAAAGTTTGATGGATCATGATGTCTTATAGATGCAACCCATCACAAACTATTGATTAGTTTTCTTCGTTATGTAACAGTTTATACCCTCAAGAATTGTTAACAAGTACAACTTGTATGGGTTCTTTATCGCTGTTGTGAAGCATAAATCGATACGGAAAGTGTTCGACGTGCATGAGAGAACAATTCAAGTTGGTCAAGGGATGTTGAGGAGGAAAGTGGCTATTGTTTCATCCAAAAGTTTCAGGGAGTTGAGGGCGGAAGCACGGTTTGGTCAAGGTTCAATGCTCCACTTTTTTTTTAAGTGAAGAAACTAACAGGGCACAAAGCGTTTTACACTTTGATGTGTGTTGAACTGCTGATGGATCTTTACAGTTGGATCAATGACATGTTTTAAACATCTTTTGTGGAATTGTATGTCTGGTGGATTGGTGGCAACCAAAAAACTTAAACAATGCTTAGAGAAATGTTTTGTATCTATTTGTGTTGGATAAACTGTATGGGTTTGTCCATTAACAATGTTTTCCAACTATGATGCAATATATGTATGCATAACTTATGGTTTTAAATGGAAAATTTGTAACACTTGTGTTTTATGTATCGACTATATAAGTCAAAATGGGTTTATCGAAACACTCCCTTAAACTGCATATGAAATGAAAAATGTTGAAATAAAAACACCAAAAAATAAACCACAATTCCATACAAAGGAATTTTTAACAGATTAAAACTATAAAGTTTGGTTAATTATGATTGTGGAATATGTTGACTTTATAAGTCAACATATGTCGAGTGTTCACATTGGGTTCCCAATTTTGACTTTAGATAGTCAAAATTCAAATATGCCATTTTCAATTGGACGCATGAATTGCGACGATGCTTTCTAGAGATTTATGTACATGCTACTTTCAACTAGCACTTTCTAAAAGTTACAATTTGGAGTATCTAAAAGTTTCATTTACAAATACAAATTTTAAATTTAAGTAATAAGTTTGACCTTCAAATATCAAATTGCCATATCCATAAGACCACCAAAATTAGGCAATTTTTTAACAACATAAACGTTAATGCAACCATATAATCTAACAGGAACAAGAAAATACAAGGTTTGTAATGACCAAGAATCACTATTCAGGAGGTCGGGGATGCTCGAAATAAAGGTTAAACATGGTAAAATTAGATTAAAGAATGGGAAGGTGTGTGTGTTTTCTAGAGAGAGAAAGAGGAGAAACCACACACACCTTATTACAATATGAACATCCAACCCTCCTAGATGGAACTAGGAGGTTATTTATAGGTGACCAAGTGTCATACTTTACATAGTTGACACATTAAGTCCCTTTACTAATAAACTAATGCAATTCCCGACTATAACATTATTTTCAAGGCTAACAATCTCTCCCCAAAGTAATGTTATATGGGAATTGCTTNCTTCCTTTATGCATTGTTGACATGCTTACTTAATAAGATATATAGATGTCATTTTTATCAGATACTGTGTGTCTTATACAAAGTTTGATGGATCATGATATCTTATAGATGCAACCCATCACAAACTATTGATTAGTTTTCTTCGTTATGTAACAGTTTATACCCTCAAGAATTGTTAACAAGTACAACTTGTATGGGTTCTTTATCGCTGTTGTGAAGCATAAATCGATACGGAAAGTGTTCGACGTGCGTGAGAGAACAATTCAAGTTGGTCAAGGGATGTTGAGGAGGAAAGTGGCTATTGTTTCATCCAAAAGTTTCAGGGAGTTGAGGGCGGAAGCACGGTTTGGTCAAGGTTCAATGCTCCACTTTTTTTTTAAGTGAAGAAACTAACAGGGCACAAAGCGTTTTACACTTTGATGTGTGTTGAACTGCTGATGGATCTTTACAGTTGGATCAATGACATGTTTTAAACATCTTTTGTGGAATTGTGTGTATGGTGGATTGGTGGCAACCAAAAAACTTAAACAATGCTTAGAGAAATGTTTTGTATCTATTTGTGTTGGATAAACCGTATGGGTTTGTCCATTAACAATGTTTTCCAACTATGATGCAATATATGTATGCATAACTTATGGTTTTAAATGGAAAATTTGTAACACTTGTGTTTTATGTATCGACTATATAAGTCAAAATGGGTTTATCGAAACACTCCCTTAAACTGCATATGAAATGAAAAATGTGGAAATAAAAACACAAAAAAATAAACCACAATTCCATACAAAGGAATTTTTAACAGATTAAAACTATAAAGTTTGGTTAATTATGATTGTGGAATATGTTGACTTTATAAGTCAAAATATGTCGAGTGTTCACATTGGGTTCCCAATTTTGACTTTAGATAGTCAAAATTCAAATATGCCATTTTCAATTGGACGCATGAATTGCGACGATGCTTTCTAGAGATTTATGTACATGCTACTTTCAACTAGCACTTTCTAAAAGTTACAATTTGGAGTATCTAAAAGTTTCATCTACAAATACAAATTTAAGTAATAATTTTGACCTTCAAATGTCAAATTGCCATATCCATAAGACCACCAAAATTAGGCAATTTTTTAACAACATAAACGTTAATGCAACCATATAATCTAACAGGAACAAGAAAATACAAGGTTAATTGTCATTGGTTACATAAAATATACATAAACATCAAACACTAGAAGAATTACACTACGACTGTGGAAGAAGCTCGATGCGGTTTCAACAGCTCTCTAGCCAACTCCCGGTTCATCCTCACATTTTCATATTCATCAACACTCAAATTGCTGAGCCTGTTATAAATCCTCTTCAGCACGGGGAACAAGCAAGCACAAAGTTTATTACTGTTAATTCATGCACTGATATAGGAAAAGATTGAAACACGACACTCTTTAGTTGTGTAGACCTCATTCTGTTTCTGCCTAAATCTAATGAAAAAACTTCCATATGTTGATCACTTGCCAATGAAGCCTGCAAATTGAGATAGTATTGTGATGCACAACCATGGAAATTTATGATGATGTATTTGATTCATATGCATTCCACTTACTCTAGTTTCTAGTGTTTGCATTCTTGGAGCTCCAAGAATCATTTGAATGATGAATAACACAATTACTTTGTTCCCAAAATCGACTCCGGATAGATTTAAAGTTTTGAGGGATACAAATGCGACAGGGACATTCATCGATGAGCTACCTTCTTCCAGCAACTACAATAGATCGAGTTTTCATTAGACTTTCAACATTACATTTCATAAGTATTAGACATTACTTTAAATTTTTTGTAATTTTAGGTGTGAAACTCAACATTGGTCTTACCCTACACTCCGCAAAATCCAGTGTAAGAGACTCAAGTTTTGAAAGACTTCTTAGCTGAACTATACTGTGAGTTGTGATTGTGCACACCTGGTTCCAACGACCGAATGACAAATACAACTTCTTCAGTTTCCCAAGTTGTGCAATCTCCAATAGTCTCATCTCATTAGAATCAGTACGATTCATTTTAAGAGACTCAACTTTGGGACAANAAATTAGCTTACTCGCTATTTTGTATACTCGCAATACCAGCCAATATTCGCAAGACCAACACTATTCGCTAAACCCCAAAAAATTCCTATTCGCTAAACCCCAAAAGTTGATATTCGCTAATACCCTATTTTTCATACTCGCAAAACTAGGGCTCAAATTATAGAAACCCACGAACAGCCTTAAATCCACGAGATTTCACCCAACAAAACCCAAAAACCAAATCACACGAACTCCTAGTAGCCTATACGAACGATCTAGATGAAACCTAAAGTGTAAACACCCACGAAACTCACTAAACCAATCGAATAGCTCCTAAAACACCCAAAAACACCACGAATCGCCCCTGGTTAGCTCTTGATACCAATTGTAATGACCAAGAATCACTATTCAGGAGGTCGGGGATGCTCGAAATAAAGGTTAAACATGGTAAAATTAGATTAAAGAATGGGAAGGTGTGTGTGTTTTCTAGAGAGAGAAAGAGGAGAAACCACACACACCTTATTACAATATGAACATCCAACCCTCCTAGATGGAACTAGGAGGTTATTTATAGGTGACCAAGTGTCATACTTTACATAGTTGACACATTAAGTCCCTTTACTAATAAACTAATGCAATTCCCTTTACAAGTGTCTCTGATACCAATTGTAATGACCAAGAATCACTATTCAGGAGGTCGGGGATGCTCGAAATAAAGGTTAAACATGGTAAAATTAGATTAAAGAATGGGAAGGTGTGTGTGTTTTCTAGAGAGAGAAAGAGGAGAAACCACACACACCTTATTACAATATGAACATCCAACCCTCCTAGATGGAACTAGGAGGTTATTTATAGGTGACCAAGTGTCATACTTTACATAGTTGACACATTAAGTCCCTTTACTAATAAACTAATGCAATTCCCGACTATAACATTATTTTCAAGGCTAACAAGGTTAATTGTCATTGGTTACATAAAATATACATAAACATCAAACACTAGAAGAATTACACTACGACTGTGGAAGAAGCTCGATGCAGTTTCAACAGCTCTCTAGCCAACTCCCAGTTCATCCTTACATTTTCATATTCATCAACACTCAAATTGCTGAGCCTGATATAAATCCTCTTTAGCACGGGGAACAAGCAAGGACGAAGTTTATTACTGTTAATTCATGCACTGATCTAGGAAAAGATTGAAACACGACACTCTTTAGTTGTGTAGACCTCATTCTGTTTCTGCCTAAATCTAATGAAAAAACTTCCATATGTTGATCACTTGCCAATGAAGCCTACAAATTGAGATAGTATTGTGATGCACAACCATGGAAATTTATGATGATGTATTTGATTCATATGCATTCCACTTACTCTAGTTTCTAGTGTTTGCATTCTTGGAGCTCCAAGAATCATTTGAATGATGAATAACACAATTGCTTTGTTCCCAAAATCGACTCCAGATAGATTTAAAGTTTTGAGGGATACAAATGCGACAGGGACATTCATCGATGAGCTACCTTCTTCCAACAAATACAATAGATCGAATTTTCATTAGACTTTCAACATTACATTTCATAAGTATTAGACATTACTTTAAATTTTTTGTAATTTTAGGTGTGAAACTCAACATTGGTCTTACCCTACACTCCGCAAAATCCAGTGTAAGAGACTCAAGTTTTGAAAGACTTCTTAGCTGAACTATACTGTGAGTTGTGATTGTGCACACCTGGTTCCAATGACCGAATGACAAATACAACTTCTTCAGATTCCCAAGTTGTGCAATGACCAATAGTCTCATCTCATTAGAATCAGCTTTAAGAGACTCAACTTTGGGACAACCAGTTATAAAGTCCCAAATTGTACCGGTCTTAAAGTTGACGGATAACAATTCTAAGCTCAAGAGATTTGGAAAACCTTCAAAAGTTGCCAAACTAGGAATAGTACACCAATGAAGTTCTAGATGTTTCAACTCGAAACGAGTGTACATTTGGGTTGGCAAAATAACTGGTTCAGCATACCAGTTTCGAATAATGAGCTCCTCAATTCCTTGATTACCCAACCACAAAAGTCAATCATGCACATCTTCATAATTGAAGTCATCTTGTTCAAAGAACGTTTTAGGCTCTACAGAGAAAACAAACCTTCTTATGGGACCTTTGAGCTGAAGCAGCAATCTAGTCACATGCCTCCCATCAAACTTATTTGTCAAAAAGTTAAAGAGAAATCCTCATCAACTAGGACATCGGTGAGCCAAGTCCACTTAGACCTCTAGTTTTTCGCTAAAGTAGATGTCGCCACCGCCTCTTTTAGTGGCAAACGATTCATAATATTAGTCATTACGTTATCCGGCATGTTGCTAATATAATCTGGCATGAAGTTGATAACATTTCTTCCTAATGACATGGTATTGGTGGAATTAGTTAAGATTTATTGAGTAATGGAAAATGAAGGCTTGGATTTCGTCTTGGATTTTCGGTAAATGAGGGTTTTTTTNTTGTTTTTGTTTTTGTTTTTTTTTAGATTTGGTTTTTCAATAGGTCTGTGTAATTATGGTGGCCATAGGGGTTTTGGTGGGTGGTTTTATTGATTCGCGCGCAAAATTAGCTATCGTGTCAGAGAAGGTAACCTCAAATGTCAAAATTAAGTTCACATTTCGTCCCTAAAGTTGAACATCGGGTTAATGTTGGGTTAGCAAATGGTTAGTGATTGGACTATTATGCCCCTCGAACTAGAACAGAGAAAGTGCGTTGATCGAGCCCAAATGGGTCAAGAGATGCATTCGGCCTAAAAAACACATAGTTTGGACGCATGGTGACGATTTTTGTAACTTAGGGGGCATGGCGATGTTTTTGGACAAGTTCAGGGACCAACGGTGTATTTTTTTCTAGTAAAAAAACATACTTTTAATTCATTTACGCTAGACGTCTTAGATAACAACAGAGAGAACCATAACAACCTGTGAAATCGAACTTTAATAAACTAAAATCACATTTTTTAGGACATATATGACATACAAAAACAAAGGTTAACTTCCAAATTATAGAACTTTTAAAGAAAACCTTGGAACATTTTTTAATTTTAATGAAGATAACTAAAAGGCCTAAAAATATAGATAGCTAATCCGTAATACTAAATGCTTATTTGGGCCATTTGCAATCTATGTTTAGACTTTAGGAGAGAAAGAGAAGGAACAAAAGCTACAATTGCCCATCCAGCAAAATTAAATACCCTTTTCAAAGAAAGGCCCAATAAAATACTTAACTAACATGACTTCATATCTTCAACCTGAAACACTCAAACAAATACCAACAAGAACCTAAAAATGGATTTCTTACAGCTTTATCTCTTCTACTTTTTTCTGGGTGTGCACTATGTTCAAACCATTTTTTGTGGGTATGCAGTCTCTGCAATCTGACTCAGAAGAGCTTCAGCCATGGAAAAAAGTTACACTATAAGGAGGATCACATACCTTGTGTTGGCTGTAGATCCGCCTATGCATGTAAAGACTAGTACGATATAGTTATGGATGATCGAATTAATCAGTCTCCTTAACTTAGCCAACATATAATCATGAATTAAATTTATGTATTGTTTTCATACAAAAATCTTTATATACGATAATACTAGAGGAATTATCATAGAAAGGATATGAAAGTTTATGTAAAAGTGTAATACACGCTTAATAATACCAGACGAATTATCAAATATTGGGTTAATGCATGTAATAGAAACGTACTTTCTCATTTGTTCATATATCAGATACGAAAAAAAAAAAAAAAAAAAAACCCTACAATACCCATCCAACTTTTAAATTTTGTTTCATTATCATATGTTTTAGAGTCATCTCTTTGCACGACCGTTTATAATTAACTCAAAAATATGTTTTATTACGTTTTTTATCTGTTTTCGCCAGTTTTCATACGTTTTATCTGTTTTTATACGTTTGTGTCTTTTTATACGTTTTCTTCCGTTTTTATACATTTTTACGATTTTATCCGTTTTTATACGTTTTTTCCTGTCTCTATACGTTTTCATACGTATAGATTTTCATACGTTTTTACCTATTTTCTTACGCTTTCATACATTTCTAACATGAGGATACGAATGAGATATGTAGCAATCATTTTGATGCTTCTTCGAGCAACAATTATGCTTGGACACCAGCTATAGTCACAAGAATAGATCTCTACAACGTTGCCAACCATCTTCATAGGCGTGTTTCATTTGTGTCGTGAAGCTAAACGATACGTAGGAGATTACCTTGATCCGACCTTCTTTAATTTCTTTATGTATGATTTCATGCTCCATCCGTTCTTCTCTCCTGCCTGCAAACTATTCCAACTTCCTTTAAGATTTATGAAAAACAAATTGTTTAACATGAAATGTTAATATTCATTCATTTTACGGATTTTATTTGGTTCAAAAAACTTGTTAAAACTTACAAAAGCTATTATATAAAAGATTTAAAATGTGAAATTGACATATTATAAGGTTTTGCTAATACTGGCTTATGAAATTATGGT
Source organism: Artemisia annua (assembly GCA_014162995.1). NCBI lineage: Eukaryota > Viridiplantae > Streptophyta > Magnoliopsida > Asterales > Asteraceae > Artemisia > Artemisia annua. The sequence goes on from LBNU01007639.1 coordinate 78,840, forward strand.
ATAGGGTATAATCAATGACTCTTTATTAAATCATAAGTTTCATTTAATTAAGTTAATTTTTATGTTTAAGTACACAAATAAGTAAAACTATATATAACCGCAATTACACCATCTCTTCCATTAAATACCACAAATTCATATTCTTGCATCCTTATTTCTCGTTCAAACCCACTTTTTCTCACTTACTAGTATTTCCCTTATTCCTATTGTCACGTGTGAGAGACACATTCACAGTACATAAACACTACAAGGTATTCTTATTCTTGTGACTGTAGCACTTGGCTGACTTTAGATCGGCAATGTTTACATATAGTTATAGATTGTTGATTAGCATAATGATGGCCATCGCCATGGCTTCCTTCATATCTTCAGATCCTGACTTCCTTCAAGATGTTTGTGTTGCCAATCTCGAATCCGGTAATCCCAACCCCTTTGAAAAATTAATTTCGAATATTATGTATTTGTTTTTTGTGAGATTTAATGAAAAGAAACTGTGACGAAAGTGATTTTTTCAAATGAAACTACAGATATAACAATGAATGGATTTTCCTGCAAAGACGATGTATCAGCAGATGATTTTTTCTTCAACGGGTTATCATGGGCAAGACATACTAACAACTCATTTGGTGCGACTATTACACTTGCTACCGTTTTAAACATAGCGGGCCTAAACACTCTAGGGGTGTCCATGGCTCGTGTTGATTATGCCCCTGGTGGCATAAATCCTCCGCATATCCACCCACGAGCCACTGAAATAGTGTTCGTGCTCGAAGGTGAATTGGATGTCTCGTTTATAACAACAGATAACAAACTCTATTCCAAGTCTGTTAAGACTGGTGATGTTTTCGTATTTCCTAGAGGTTTAATTCACTTCCAGAAAAACAAAGGGAATGTTCCTGCTGCTGTCATTGCCGCCTTTAACAGCCAGTTGCCGGGTACCCAAAGGGTGCCAAACGCTTTGTTTGTATCATCTCCAAGTGTTCCAAATGATGTGTTGTCGAAATCATTTAAAATTGGCAAGAAACTGGTGAAAAGAATTAAGAGAAGGCTTGCTCCTAAAAAGAAAAATCACTAGGAGTTAGACAGTTGTGCTGATTTATGGGCTTTAATATTGCAGTATTTGTACGTTTTGTTTGTTATTCATATTTTCATACGGACTTGTGAATTACTCGTATACGTTTAATGGTTTGGCGATGCTGTTTTTTCTATTTAAACCCATAAAATGATCATAATGTGATTTTGGTCTTTAAGACTGGCCCATATTTCGGATAGCAACAAAAAGTGCGAATTAGTTGATTAAAATTTCATTATTTTGCAATGTTTAATACACATTCTTTCTTTAACCAACGTTACAAGCAAAATGCTTTTCTGCGATGGGGTTAGCAATGTGTTTAGCGAGATATTTTTAGCCAACGACTTATTTGGGGATATAAGGTGATGAGTCACGGAAACGAGCCGCGGATTTTTGCAACTTGTATGATATGTCACTAAATTTTGCAACAACTACAACGACTCTCACAATATGCGACTATAAATCTGCCACTATACTAATTCCGGTAGCCATGTGTTGGTCGCTGTTTCATAGACAAGTCGCCATCTAAGTCGCTATAGGTTTTGCTAATTTCAACAATGTCGGTTGTTTAGTGGTTACTCACCATTTTTCTATGGATGTTGCAGACTGATCGAGTCGCTATTTAAGTTGCCATTTATACCTTTCTTTTGTCTCACCATTCTTTAATAATAATACCAAATGTGTAAATAATATGAAAAGGAGTAAATTACATAAATCATCACTGTGGTTTGGCAAAAGTTGCATCTACCATCCCTGAGAGTTTAAAGTTGCACTCTATGTCCTTATCCTTACAAAGAATAACACCCATAATCCTTACGTCTAATAGACGTTAAAACTGCCCGTTAAATCAACTCATAAGTTCATAAGCAAGTCATATGAGAACATTATTGTCATTTTTTAATCACTTCTTCAACCTCCAAATTTTCTTTGAACTTTTTAATTTATTTCTATTCAAATTAATTATTGTTGAAATACATCAATATTAAAACAAATTTACAATACTAGGCGAGTACTCTGCAGATCAACGAGCTTTTTTAGCGGAAACAATTATAGTTGCGATATTATGGGTTTTTAACGTTCATAGATAAAATGTGAAATAATCAAAATGAAGGATAATTGTGTATAGCAATTGAAAAAGCACATAGAGATTGACCAAATTTAAAAAGTTGACATATTTATCATATTTGAAACGGAATACCAGTCGTCGCCTTACACATTACACAAATAGTTGACATATCGATCACAAAAAGTTGTTAAATTTAAAAAGTTGACATATTGATTATAAAAAGTTTTCATTTAAACTTGTTTTCTAAAGGTACTATACACATTACACATTACTCAAACTTAAGAACTTCAAGTTTAAGGAAAATTATGCATGTCTTATAAGTAGTAGAAATAAAATAAACATAAAATGTTTATTTTACTACCATTATTATCCTAGTTTACTTGCTTTTCTTCACCCTTCATATCCTGAGCCCACCACCGCCTATCACCATCATCATCTATCTTATCATTACTAATCTTATTTCCTTAACAACCAGATCCTTCATACTCTCCAAAACCTCAATTCACGAATTCCCCCAAATTTGATTTGATTCTAAATCTGATTTTCAATCCGGCTTTAGGTTCTTATTAGACCTTTTCATGCTTGTTGGTCGTTCATGGAACTCACACCGCCACCAATGACCCCTTAAAACTTGATTTATAAATAATCAGGAAAGTTAGGGTTTTTAATCAGCATTTGCAGCCGTTTTTTCCTTCATCGGAACCCTAAGCGCCACTCTCTTTTGCAAACATGGGTAAGACACTTGGAATAGGAGTCGGACGCTAGATTTGAGCAGAAGGGTCATGCTGTGGGAGATATTCCTAGAGTCAGGTTCAAGGTTGTGAAGCTTTCTTGTGTTTCACTTCAAGGAGAAGAAGGAAAAGCCAAGATCTTAAATCATCGGTTGTTTTCTTATGTCCTAGTTTTGATATGTTTTTCGAAGAGCTTAAATGTTAGTTTTACTTTAGCATTGGTTTTTCGGAACGCAGACACTTGGTCTTTTGGTTGTAATGTGATTTTGGTAAACACAATTTATTTAGTTAAAAAAAAGGAATCAAAAAAGTTAAAAATAGGGATTGTTTAAGATCGAAGATGTGTTTTTAGGTGTTTGTTTTAACCAAGGTTGTTTAGATTTTTTAAAATTAGTACACATGTTTATATAATGAATTTGTGTTAATATTGAATTTCTTCAACATTTATTAACTTGAATAGAAAGAAATTAAAAAGTCAAAAGAAAAAGTAGAGGTTGAAGAATGTAGGTTCCCGTTCTTATCAACTTTAAACACAATATGGTGGTGGTGACTTGGTGGTGTGGGTGGTAGTACACGACTAGAGAGAAAGGAGAGGAAGAGAGAGTTTTTACTATCCCACGCTAAAACACACACAAGCACACAAACAAGTGACTTGTTTGCTTACAAATACCCTCCAGCGCCTATGTGATGGACTTGGATTTGGCTTTAGTTCACATGGGCTTGGTCTATGTTACATAACTATTTGACTACAACTATTAGCCAATTAATTAGCTTATAACCTATAGCCCGTTACTAGACACTTACATATTCTACATTAACGTTACACAGTTCCGAAATGTAGAATGACCATCACTTCTATTACTTTCTACTAAAAGTAATGCTAACAATCTCCTCTAAGGGATGTCATTCTGTTGTCATTCCTTAGTTGTCTTGGAAGAGTTTTTGTGAATTGGTCTTCTTTACTCTTGATCTTTGAACCTTTAACGTTGTAGAACACGAGTCTTTATTCTTTGTTCTTTTCATGCTTTGTGATCATTTGATATGAGTTTGATGTCCTTTCTTGCCTCGATTGTATATCTTCATCGTTAACTTTCTCACATTCTTATCATCATACTCATACGTCATGTATAGCTTTGATCTTTATACTTAAGCTTTCTTAATTTGTTTGAACTTTGTTCTGGACTTTCTTTTATTAGATCTTTGACTTTGAAGAAACATTTTCTTTGTCTTGAGTTCTTTGTCTTGAGCGTTCCTGAATTGAGCTTTGATGATGATGTTGATTGTTGCGTATGTATGAGTTTATTATTGTGAAGATATCGACGTATGTGGTAGATCACGTCAAATCGTTTCATCTTTTTGTACCTGTATATGAAGGTCGGATAATCATCGTGTAACTCCAATTGATTGTTGTGAATTTCTTCTTAGATAATTTATTCACTTCAATTGTTTTACTGATGAATGTCCTAATCCCATTCACCTTGGTCAGGTGAATCAGACGTCCTAATCTCGTTAGAGATAGTTATCAATACATTAGATTAGATCCAAGTAAAGACCTACGTCTTCAGGATTCGATTTGTAAGATGAATCTCGGGAACAAGATTTCTAGTGCTTACGAGTTTAGATGTCCAGTGTATTTGCAGCATAGTGTGTAAATACTATTCGAATCCTTACAAAGGCTATTATAGAATTAGATGCCACATGAGTTCTTACAATAATTCTAATAAGTTGCTGAAGTATATCGAGATATCACTTCACAAATGTAGTCCTTTTGATGCATAAGTTACCATGGAAACATTAAAGCTTAATTCACAAAGAATTAACGAAGCGACCTGCTGTCAGTGCTGCTCGATGTTGACACTGGCAGGAATTTCCATTCGATCACTGTGGATCACAGATGTAATTCCACTCATGAATGCTCTGGCAAGATTACTAAGATCTACGAAGGACTCTAAAGATTATAGTTTGTGTTCTAATTGTTGAACAACAAATGTATGTTTGGCATGTGTCATAAGACATTTTATTATGTGAATCTCATTTGGCTCTAGACTCAATTTGTGTGTTTTGATTTAGTGAGCGAAGGCTGGAGCAGAGTGCCACCTTTTTCAATATCAACACATCTCGGAGTGAGAGGCCAATAGATTATGCGTTTATCTCCATGAGAAATGAAACAAATATCTTTTAAGAGAAACTTGAGTGGCTGTGAGTCGGTTGTGCATTGCATCACTGGGTCCATGATATCTTGTCTTCAATATCTTAATCATCTTTGTGATTAAAGATAACATATGAATTGACCCGGTTTTTTTCCTAAGTTTATGGAGAGCTATTTATTTTCACCCTTTTATTAACTTTTCTTTTTAATTCTTCAACCCCTTCTTTCCCTTTTTCTCAATTACTCCTTTTTCATACCTAAGGACTTCTACACTAACTAATGGATTGTCCCTAGGTAGATCCTTCCGTNGCGTTTATCTCCATGAGAAATGAAACAAATATCTTTTAAGAGAAACTTGAGTGGCTGTGAGTCGGTTGTGCATTGCATCACTGGGTCCATGATATCTTGTCTTCAATATCTTAATCATCTTTGTGATTAAAGATAACATATGAATTGACCCGGTTTTTTTCCTAAGTTTATGGAGAGCTATTTATTTTCACCCTTTTATTAACTTTTCTTTTTAATTCTTCAACCCCTTCTTTCCCTTTTTCTCAATTACTCCTTTTTCATACCTAAGGACTTCTACACTAACTAATGGATTGTCCCTAGGTAGATCCTTCCGTCTCTGACTGGATCAGTGGATAAAACCTAAACTTAACAACCTTATATCTTCATAAGCAAAAGATTGGTTTTGTTGGTTTGTTAAAACATCTCAGCATTTAAATCATTTATGAAAATCAGTCAATGTGTTTGTGAAAACCTTTTTATAATCACACATTGAAAGTTTTTGTTTGGAAGAACTACTCCCCCTACACATATGCTTTTGAAGGTTTTGAGAACAAATGCTTCAAGATACACGTAAGGCTCTTGTACCACTTTTAAAGGTTTTTGCACATGGTGGTTTGAGTCAAAACACCTTTGGTATTAGTGAATTATTATAATAAGACTAGACTTTGAGAGACACGTTTACGTCGCTAGATAAAGATATACATCATCAACTTTTTGGTGATGACTACTAGCTAACTTGAAATTATTACCCATCACGGTGCAAGTGTATTCGAGATAATCACTTTTGAGTCGAGCAAAATGTTTTTAAGATTCACTATGGATCACAATTTGATAAGATCACATTTTAATCACATTTTTATCCCCCTTAAAAATAGCATATCTGTGACATTTTTTGATATCAACAGATTAAACGACATGTTTTTGAAAGGCAATTGGAGAGATTAACGGATTCTTTTAGCATGAAAAATTTGATTATTTATACTCTCTCGTTATAAAAGCATTTTGATTGAATTGACGTTCATAATTTGAAGTTCTTGAGCGAGTTAACTTTCAGCACTAAAATATTTTCAAAGTTACACCCTCAGGGACTAAGAAAGTACTTTTGGGTAAACTAATTGTTTAAAACAGGTGCTAAAGTCGGTATTTTTGTTTTGAGATCTTTTCATTTGTAAAGAATGAGTTTGTTAACAGAATAGAATTTCAGTTTTTGAAAAGCATGAGTTGTGTACTGAAGTATACGCAAGTCTTTAAAATACGAGTTTTGGTTTTAAAATCTTTTTGTTTGTTTATACTCGAATGTTTTCAAAAAAGATTTTTATATTGAAGTACGAGTTCTAAGTTGAAATAATTAGAAGTCATTTGACTTTTTGAAAAATTTAAATGATTTTGACAATCTAAAAAAATTGAGTAAATTTTTCAAAAAAATAATAAATTTATCTTCGTTGTTTTTTTGCAAAGAGTGCACTTAAGCGTACAAAATTCGATATTTGAAAATCGAGTTACAGTCTCTCATTTAACTGCTATTCGAAGCTCCAGTTGTAAGCTAAAATAATTACAAGCCATAAAACATTTTAAGCCCGAGTTATGAACTGCATTGTCCATAACTCATTTTGTTGAAAATTTTGAGAAACTACATGTTTTGAAATCATTTTGATGAACTCTTGTTCAAGCATATTTATATTTCCGTATCATTTTGTGATATTTCTACAAACATAAATACTATCGGTTATATAAGAGACGTTTCGGTAGAAGAATATATTTTATTTTTTGATTTTTTGATGTTTTTGTATTTTTGAAATTTTATATTGTTTTTGGATTTTTGGAAATTTTATATTTTTGTGTTTTGATTTTATGGTTTTTTCAAATTTTCTATTTTCATTTTCAAAAATATTTACAGGTAAGCGAAGCTTTTTGAATTGACATACTTAAGATGAGTCGAGAAGACTCTCTAACTTTTCTGGAGTTAGGCTTCGCATTCCAATTCGATGAACTAGATACTTAAACCATTCTTTTGGAAGTGTTTTTGTAAATAGATCAACGAGTTGGTATTCAGTCCTCACGAAATATTATTAGACCATACCTTGTTCCACATGCTCTTTGATGAAATGGTAATGAACTGAAATGTGTTTTGTACGTGAATGTTGTATAGAGTCGCATGAGATGGCGATGGCGCTCTTTGAATCACAATACAAAGGTATTTTGTTGAAGTGAAAGCCATAGTCTGTCAGCTGTGTGCGAATCCAAAGTACTTGTGCACAACACTCTGATAGAGATACATACTCAGCTTCTGCAGTTGATAGTGCGGTACAGTCTTGTTTCTTTGAAGACCAGCTTACTATTTTTTCTCCCAAAAATTGTGCTCCTCCAGACGTACTTTTTGATGTGTCTCGAAAACCTGCATGGTGAGCATTTGAAAAAGCCATGAGACCGAATCCAGATCCCTTCGTATACCAAATTCTCATGTTATCAAACATACGGAGGTGTCGAAAGATTCTTTTTACCTCTTTGAGGTGAATCTTTGTAGGCTTAGCCTGAAATCGTGTTAATAAACATACAACATATTGAATGTCTGGTCTACTAGCTGTTAGACACATGAGAGAACCAATCATGCTCTGATAAAGTTTCGGATCAATTGGTTTCCCGTGTATATCATAATCCAGTTTGGTAGCAGTAGCCATTGGGGTACTAAAAGGATCACATGAGTCCATTCCATGTTTCTTAAGTATTTCTAAAATACATTTGTGTTGATTTAGAAAAGTACCAGTTGGGGTTTGATGTATATGAAGTCCAAGAAAATATTTTAGTTCCCCCATCATTGACATCTCAAATCTGCTATTCATTAGATTTGATAATTCTTTTGAAAGTTTTGGATTTTTCGAGCCAAAAATGATATCATCCACATAAATCTGAACGATCAAGATGTCATTGTGGTACTTCCTTGTAAAAAGAGTTGGATCAACAATACCTTTTGTGAATTGGTTCTGAAGTAAGAATGAAGATAGTTCATCATACCATGCCCATGAGTATGTTTTAGACCATAGATTGCCTTCTTTAGCTTGTATACGTGGTTTGGATGTTCCATGTCAACAAAGCCTTCAGATTGACTCACGTAAACTTCTTCTTTGATACTTCTGTGGAAAACTAGAAGGGGGGTTGAATAGTTTTACGTCCGTTTTAAAATTTATAAAGACAAGTTTGTTTTAAAACTTCGATTCTAGTTTATGTGAATTCAACACTTGCACTATATGAACAATTATTAAGTAACTAACTAACTAAGCAAATATAAAAAAAGTATGTAAGTAATGAAAAGATAGAGTTAGAAAGATCAAACCACAACACAAGAATTTATAGTGGTTCGGCTACAAGGTCACCTTCCTTGTTCCTACTCCACTCCCCGAGTCACCTACTCGAGAGTTTTCTTCACTATGTCAACAAACTCCCTTGTGGTAGAGAAACCTTACACGACTTTCGCTTACACCAATTTAACGACACAAAGCTAGATGTCGGGTTCTAATCCTAGCTAGAACCAATCTCACAACACTTCACAACTTCTACACTACTTGTACACACCACAACTTCTTCACTATTTCACACCACTTCACTACTACACTACTTCTTCTTCTCTACACAACTTCTACTTTACCTAAATCTACTTATTACAAGCACAACACAACTACACAAATGATTTACACAATATACAATACTAATCTACAATACTTCTTAAACTTGATGTTGAAGAAGTATTCTTTTCTTGCACTTTGGATGAGGAAGGATGAGGAGGGATTGAATCATGTTAGGAATATGCTTTTCCGGTAAAAGATTCGGTCACCCCAAGTACTTTAAAGCATTGTATAGCTCGTAGTATTTATCATATTAGTTAATACGTAGTGTTAGTATTAGTTAGTATTTGTGGAGTCGGGTCGGGTCTTTACCCACTGTCAGCTCGATCCACAGCCTAGTAGAGGCAACTAGTAAGTGTAAGTATAAATATCCCTCTCCACATGTGGAGAGGGTTGGACCTTCTCACTCTCTCAATCTATTTTTTTCGTTTTGTTTTTCTCTCAAGGTTCCCAACTTCTCTTCTACTTTCTCTCTCTAACTTCTCTCTAAATCTCTTTAGTTTCTTTTGTATTCGAACCATAATCACTAGTCCATAAGTTTTCTATGTTATTTAGTAGCCTACAATTGGTATCAAGAGCCATGGTTACATCCTAGGGATCGTATATGCTTGGAGTTTGGACTTGTGTTGTATGGTTTGTCTTTGTTTCTAGTAGTTTAGGAAGGTTATACTCATACTTGAGCTTGTTCGTGGTGTTACTTGTGTTTTTTCTTGTACTTCTTGGATTAGAGGGGTTAGATATATCTAGTTCTTCAGTTGGTTTGGCTAGATATTATATTTTGTTATGATTCGAGTGAGTGTGGAAGGTTGTTCTTGTCAGCGGTTTCCTCCTCGGTAATATATTCTTTGTAGCGGTTAGTTCTGTAAGATCAGCGGTTACCTTCAGCGGTTAGTTTTTGAACTTACNACTATATTGGGTTAGCGGACAAAAATGCTGGTTTGTACTGTTTTGGCGGTTTGCTGTCAGCGGTTAGTATACTCTGTCGTATAGTGTATCTAGCGGTTAGTTCATATAGCGGTTTTCTTGTTAAGCGGTTACCTTGTCAGCAGTTACATATTCAGCGGTTATGTGTTAGTGGATACCTTGTTCAGCGGTTTGTTTTGACCAGCGGTTATTTCAAGCCAGCGGTTATCTCACTTGAGTGGCGGTTATCTTCTTTGGTTAGCAGATACATTGACACCCTTCTGCTCTTCAATAGTTGTCACAACAATAATTTAAACCCATGAACATTCTAAGTATGACAAGCTCTTCAGTTAGTGTCATCCCTGAGATTCTCAAATTGTACGATATGGTCGATGAACATAAGAACTCCAACACAGTACAACTGACAAATGCTCATGAACTAATTAACAAGGATTTGTTAAGCTCAAACTATCAAGTGAAAGAGTTCCATCAGCCACTTGTATTAATCAGTAATGCAAAGGATTGTTCCATCGAATGCTTTCAACAACTTCACTCTCATCTCTCGGTGCTTTTGGAGGGAACTGGATTTAAAATGGGATTCGAACGGGCATTTGCAACACTCTTTGGTCAAGACGTTCAAACCTTCACCGACACAATGATTCTTAACCTTGATCAACTACAACAATCACTTGAACAAGGAGAATCTTCAAAAAGTAGATCCATGGCTTCCCTTTGTGTGCTTGACAAACAACTTCAAGTGTTCTTCAATTCGAAATTCAATATGGATTATGACTATGATAGTCAGATGATATTAATGTGCTTTATTGATCATACGGGAATTGAGGTTGACAAGTTCAGAGATACACTCATACGACTCATGGGTAATGTGAAAACGTTCATTGTGGAAAGAGCACAGCACCAACCTAAGTATGTTGACAAGGTGAAGGAATGTCAGGTGCAACTTTGTAAGGGTATTGGTGATTCGGGTAAAGCATTGGATGTAGGGTCAGTTGACACGGTTTGCAAAGGATCAGAGTCTGATAAGTTTGACACTACCAGCAGCTCAGTGACACTTACTACACATGACAGGGATGCAGCTTTCAAAGCAGTAAAAGAACAAGTGTCAGGTGCTGAGGTACCTCCAACTGAACATCATAATGTGCTTTCTGATGAACGTCTGCACACTGATCAAGTTATGCCCACTTATGATACATATTTGTTGGAAAAGACTAATAGCAATACCATTTCTGATTCAACAAATATGAATCATAAAGGGGGAGAAAGTGATCAGTATGCTGAACATGATGATGAGTCAAGTTCGTTGTTTATGGCTGAGTTGTTTAAATCAAATGATATGGTTGATAAGGAAGTATTTAATGAACTTTCGAACAAATTTCTACAACTTGAAAAACATTGTATTTCGCTTGAAATCGCAATGCAACATAAGGAAGAAAGTTTCCAATTAACCAACCATGTAAAGAACCGGAACTTCCTGATTTTCGTGAATTCTTTATGATTAATGATTTGAAAGCTCAGCTAGAAACAAAGAACTTGACAATCAACAACCTGAAAAAACATATCACTGAGTTGTGTGATATGTGTAATGAAGCTAAGACTAAACATGACTGCGCTGTTATTGAATTAGAACATAATGTGGCTAAATTACTTGTGGAAAATGAGTCTTGGAAAAATAATTGTAAAAATATTAATGAGACAATCAAAGAAACGAGAACTAAGACGATAGAACAAACAACTTCCTTGATTGCCAAAAATGATGAATTCAAAGCTCAATTTCTGAAAAAGGGTTTCACAGTTACTGCATTAAAACATGAGCAAAGAAAAGCAACAGGGAATAGTGTGAACACTAAGCGTGCAAAACCATCAATCTTGGGAAAACCGTTTTTACCATCAAATAGAAACCAATCAGTTGCTAGACAACCGACTGGGTTTTGATCTGAACGACCAAAACTTTCGAAAACACGGTTTGCCTCCCAAGTTGATGCGGAACGAGTTTTGACAAAACCTGTCACTTCACATTATTTGCCTAACATTAATGCTTCTAGCTCTGTTAAACCTCAACAAGTAGCTACCCCTACACCCAACTCCTTTAGGATTAGTTCAAAAACAGTGTCGAAACCGAGCATTAGAGTTCAAAATTTATATGACACCAATGACCTGTACAAGAACTATGATCTAGAAAGGGCTAGAAAAAGGGCACTACTTCATAAGGATGGAATCTTAGGCTCACAACCTCGTTTGATGTCTCCTTGTTTATTGAGGAACACTGCTAAGGTTCAACCTGTTAAGTCTAGGATCTACAATAAGTCTTACACTATGCATAAGAAGCTTAGTAATCCTAGACCTTGCCATAAATGGATTCCAATTGGTAGAATTTTTAAGTGCGTAGGACTTAAGTGGACACCTACCGGAAAGGTGATTACTGATGGCAATGTCATGGTTGACCGTGAAATCCCCAAGAGTTTGAATACTGCTATCACTAACCCATATATATACAATCAAGTTGGTGATGTTAGTGCATGTAGTTCTTACTCAATTGCTGATACATCAATCATTCACTACATGAGAAGACACAAAACCTGGAGGCCAAAGACAAACAAATCTCCAATATTGGGAGATCTTACTCCTCATCCTTGATTTACCCCTTTCCATGACTCCTGATTATCTCTTATCAGGACTCGGGTGTTCACTGTTGTGTAAAGAATGTTCATCCATGTCCATTCCTTATGTATCCTAGCACACATTTATTTCTTCTTTTTCATATAGAATAGCTTCAGTTTCCTTGTTAGTAATGTTTTCTTTTGCTTTCTCTTGATTGATTTTTCTATTGATTAAAGTTCTGTGTGGCAATGTGTACATCTGCCTAGGGCAAATTTCCTCACGGATTACTTTACATCTATGCCTCAGTGATGCAGGCAATCTAAGCGGTGAAGCTTAAACCACGGGTATCGTTGTCCCAACGAGCGGTGAAATTGATCAAGTTACTCGAGTCGTGAGTTATGTGTTATGAATTGGATTTATAAAAGATTTTGATTTGGTTTTAATTAAACTACAAAAACTTAATTGAAAAGTTAAACTAAGTAAAGAACGGAACAAAGAGAGATAAAGCTAATAATTAAAGAAAACATACGTTTAAGAAATAAGTAAAAGAAATGTAATACGAAAGAATTAATAAAGAAAATGTTTTTTAATTTTAATCAACGAAAAGAAAGTTGAACTAAGAAAATAAAACAAGTGAAAGAAAAATAAACTAAGTTAACAAGATTAAACGAAAATTTGACAGAGTAACGGTAAGAAAATGATAAAAGAAAAACTCCACTCGATAAACGATGGAGTGTAAATAAGCCTAGCTCGGCTTAACAAACAAACAAAAAGAAAATAAAGTAAAAACAAGCAAGACTTGATCCGAACTTGCAAGATTAGTTGCCAAGATAAACTCGCAACCTAGGTAAAATTGCTTACTCGCAATGTT
>LBNU01007641.1:871-20237 GCA_014162995.1 Artemisia annua
CCTAAAATGAGAAAAGAAACGACTTTGGGTGAAATCCAAACCAAAAACATACGAATTAGGACTCAAACCGACCCCTAAAAACGTAACATTTTTCGTCTCATCAAAAAACCAAAAAATAAATAACTCGGATTACGATCTTGTTAAGATCCTGATCGTTTTTTGTGTGTAGGATCGTAGGATCGTACGATCCTACGATCAGGATCGCGATTTTGACAACTATGACTTCGAATAATGAACATGCGACAAAATTAATTGCATCCCATTTGTGACTAAATTAATAATGAAAGTGTAACCCCATTATGATGACTCGATCAAGCACCGACCCATTAAATATTAATTTGTCTCATCTACCGTATGATGATTAAATTAATGTAGAACAGATACGAGATTACCTTTTTGTCGCCGCATAAAAAAAAATAACCCTTTTACAAAACTGCTCCCGTCGATAATAAACACCAGATCTGCGCTACGTTGAAACTGCTTCTCGCTCATAAAACACGAACATGAAAACCTTGAAAATCACTAGATATCACGAGCCCCTGGCTCTGATACCAATTGTAGAAAATCGTTTTGGCTCGATCTAGGATAACAATGATTGATCATGCACAGCGGAATAATAAGAACACAATCAAAGTTATAATCAAGGTTTTGCTCTAATAATAAAAATGATCCTCTATGGATCTATATCACACACACTAAAAGTGTTTTTCTGTTTGGGGAAGCGTCCCAAATACAATACTCCTATGTTCCTTTTATAGATAAGGAACCCTAATACAATAATAAATAAAAGATCAATGCATATCACTACCTAAAATAGCTCATGCATATCCTAACAAACTAATAATAAATATACGGATTCACTAACTCCGTAGAAACAATACTATCAGCAGGAACCATAACTTCAGCAGAAACCATCTATAGCTTCAGCAGGAACCTGTCAGCAGACTCCATCAGTAGGAACTTCTAAAATTCCCAACAGAACCTTCTCCCACCACTCATCAACACCAAACAACAACAAACACCCATACTCTTTTATCAAACGAAGACACTCCTTCACCCCGTACACTACCACATACCCCGATTCAACCCAACGTTAATAACCCACCAGCCTTCAATTATCCCTCGAGGCCAGTTTCTCAATCCCAACACCAAACCACTATTACCCACTCCCCACAACCACCCAACAGCCCACAACCCCCACCTCAATAGCAATCCAACAACTGATCAACTGCAGCCCAAAATCAATCATCACTAGCCCAACAACCTCCTACAAACACAACCAACACCGACGCCTCGACCTAACCTCCTACCGAACCACCCCGTACTCACCGCATGGTCACTCGGTCTCAATCAGGCATTGTCAAACCCATTGAACGTCTCTCGCTTCATACTTCTTCAATCTCGCCCTCACCTAAATCTCCCTTCCTCGCTCTTCAAAACCCTCATTGGAATAATGCTATGTATGATGAGTATAATGCGTTAGTTAAAAATGGTACTTGGATTCTGGTACCACGACCTTATGGTGTTAATTTGGTGAGATCTATGTGGTTGTTTAAGCATAAATTTCATGCTGACAGGACTTTAAGCCGTTATAAGGCTCGTTTGGTTGCCAATGGCAGCAGTCAGCAAGTTGGTATTGATTGTGATGATACCTTTAGTTCGGTTATCAAACCGGCTACCATTCGCACCGTTCTTAGCCTTGCGATATCTCGCAAGTGGCCAATCCATCAACTTGATGTTAAGAACGCCTTTCTGAACGGGGATTTATCTGAGACCGTATGTATGCACCAACCGCTGGGCTTTGTAGACTCCCGGTACCCTCATCATGTCTATCTTCTACAGAAACCCTTATATGGACTAAAGCAGGAACCTCGTGCTTGGTTTCAGAGATTTGTAGGATATGCTACTAGAGTTGGATTTTATCATAGTCGTTGTGACTCTTCATTATTTCTTCGACAGGGCTCCCAAGTAGCTTATTTACTTATTTATGTGGATGACATTATTCTTACAGCCTCCTCTACTGCCCTCCTACAGCAAATCATTGCCTCCCTGCACAGTGAGTTTGACATGACTGATCTTGGGGCACTTAATTATTTTCTGGGCATTTCTGCTACTCGGCATTCTAAGGATCTCTTTCTATCTCAACAGAAGTACGCTACTGAGCTTCTTGAGCGTGCTCACATGACCAACTGTAACCCTTCTCGAACACCAGTTGATACAGAATCCAAACTGGGTCCCGAAGGTGTTCCAGTTCAGGATCCTACTTTATATCGCAGTTTTGCAGGTGGTCTTCAGTATCTCACATTTACCAGACCGGATCTCTCCTATGCTGTACAACAGATTTGCCTTTACATGCATGATCCTCGCGAGCCACATTTAGCTGCCCTTAAACGTATTTTACGATACGTTCGAGGGACTTTGGATTTTGGTCTACACCTATATTCTTCATCTACCACTTCCCTTTTTTGGATATACAGATGCAGATTGGGCGGGTTGCCCATCCACACGACGGTCTACTTCGGGATACTGTGTTTTTCTAGGCGATAATCTACTTTCTTGGTCTTCCAAGCGACAACACACCATCTCCCGGTCCAGTGCCGAAGCTGAATACCGGGGTGTCGCTAGTATTGTAGCTGAGATTGCATGGCTTCGTAACCTTGTTCGTGAGCTGCATTCTCCTCTTTCTACTGCCAGTCTGGTCTGCTGTGATAATGTTAGTGACATCTATTTATCTGCCAACCCTATTCAACATCAACAGACCAAACATATTGAGATTGATATACACTTTGTCCGTGACCTGGTTACTGCTGGTTAGGTTAGTGTTCTCCATGTACCCTCCCGTTATCAGTATGCAGATATCTTCACCAAAGGACTTCCTTCAGCCTTATTTGAAGATTTCAGATCCAGTTTGAGCGTCCGGCTTCCTCCCGCTCCAACTACGGGGGAGTATTAGTTGATATTTAGTTAATCAAGATAAGCATAAGAGTTATTGTATCCTAGTTGTCATCTTTATGTAATTTGCTTAATTAGTGGGTAATTACCATTTACCCAAAATAGCTCAATTATAGGCTTATGTATCCTAGTATTCAATATGGAATAAACACACATAATTATCCATTCAACATTTAGATCGTCTAATTCAAAAAATTAGTATGTTTGTAGTGTCTTTTGACACTGCCTCATTCAAAATATTCTGTTTTGCCTATTTTAGCTTCCTTTTAGGAGAACATCCAGTAGCATAGTACCTTCTTTTATTACAAAGTATACACTGGATTGGAACTGTGAGTAAAAATGTGGATGTACTAAACCTGTAGATTGGTGAATTTTATTTACTTCCCTTACACATTGTATAATAATTGAATAAAATTTGTATATGAATCTACACCTCATATCAAGTAATCTTTGACTTCGATAGCGGGCCATTTCAAGAAAGGCTTTGAAATTTTGTAGTCTCATGTATTTGTATCCCTCACATCATTTCATTTATAGAAAAAAGAAAAGAGAACATGAAACATTAATATGATCATATTAAGAGCAACTTCTGAAAATGGTACAAAAAGTCATGGTGAGGTCACCATCTAGGCAAAATAAAAACACATCTTCTCAAAATGGTCATATGCGAAGTGCGACTCCATTAAATATGCAGAAAGTGTCCACTTTTTTAATAATAAAGTATAGTGGTAGGTAGGTGTTTCCCAAATATTCGTTTTTTGTCTTATTATTGATAGTATTAAAATACTGAAATACCCTCATCTTTTATATAAAAACACATGGTCACCGTAAATACCCCATCACCACCACCACCACCAAATCCGGCCATCCACCACCAAATCTGGCCAAACACTCTCGAAAAAAAAAAAAAAACCCAGATTCATCACTAACCAAAAAAAAAAAAAAAAACTACACCACACTTACACCCACTCTCAAATAAAAAAGTAAGAAACAATGACTTTATTTTCCTGGAAAATACAAAACCGTCAAAAATAAAAGTCCAACCTTTTCCTTAAGAACCAAACCATCTTTCAAATCTAAGAGCACATGGTGTAACTCGTCGGTTAGCCTCGCCGAGCTCGTTGTTGCACCGGACCCCCTCGCCGAAGCTTGCCGTTTCCCACTTACTCGTCTGCACGAGGAGCTAAGTTTCTGACAAAAAGGTAAAGTTGAACGTTGTATTTAATTCTTCAAACGGTAATATTACCATTTTCATTAAACGGTTAGTTTTATTTATTATTATTATTATTATTATTATTATTATTATTATTATTATTATTATTATTATTATTATTATTATTATTATTATTATTATTATTATTATTAACCATCACTTTTATTAACAATAAATAGGATTTTACAAGAAATTAGTGGGAAGCCGAGAAACCAACTGGGCCCCCACACCTCTAGCAATAGCGAAACCAATCCTATTAAAAATATAAACAGCAGCCCGCGCTCCAATGTCTTGAGTCAAAGAGAAACGTCGAATGCGCTTTAGGAGAGTTACTGCGTCTTTCTCAAGTTCTCCAAAAGAGGAGAAAGAGAAGGGGAGGAACCCATAACCGATATCCACACATTTGGCATCATACTTTATTATTATTATTATTATTATTATTATTATTATTATTATTATTATTATTATTATTATTATTATTATTATTATTATTATTATTATTATTATTAATTTTTTATTTTTTTATCAACATCACTTTATTAAAAACTTATAGGATTTACAAGAAATTAGTGGGGAGCCGAGATACTAGCTGGGCCCCCACACCTCTAGCTATAGTGAAGCTAATCCTACTAAAAATATGAGCAGCAGCACGTGCTCTAATGTCTTGAGTCACCGAGAATCTTTGAATACGCTTTAGTAGGGTCACCGCATCCTTCACAAGTTCTCCAAAAGAAGAGAATGAAAAGGGGAGAAACCCATATCCAATATCCGCACATTTAGCCTCGTACTTGACGCGTTTACGTTGTGTGGCTTCAATAACCGCACGACCCGGCACAAAATCAACCATACCGGTTTGCGTCAAGGGTGACGACCCTGTCTGATCAACACATACATCAAGCCCACCATCCCACGAGTAAAGTAACATATCAGCTGGACGTAAGGGTTTGTCCCTTTCCCCACTAAGCCCAATATCAACCCCCTTACGAGCCGAAATTCCAGACCGAGAACATATATCAACAAGAACATCACGCATCACGTTATGCCGATGTTTAATACCAATAATACCCGCGCACGATATAGCATGGTCCCCATAAATATCCCCAGTAAAGACCCTGGAACAGGCTGAGCACGACATCTGAACGGAAAAAAGAGGAACACCTAGCCGATAACACAACACACATCGGTTACTCCTAGCATTCATAGTCTGTCCNACGTTATGCCGATGTTTAATACCAATAATACCCGCGCACGATATAGCATGGTCCCCATAAATATCCCCAGTAAAGACCCTGGAACAGGCTGAGCACGACATCTGA
The DNA here is from genome assembly GCA_014162995.1 of Artemisia annua. Classification (NCBI taxonomy): domain Eukaryota; kingdom Viridiplantae; phylum Streptophyta; class Magnoliopsida; order Asterales; family Asteraceae; genus Artemisia; species Artemisia annua. The sequence goes on from LBNU01007641.1 coordinate 6,353, forward strand.
ACGGAAAAAAGAGGAACACCTAGCCGATAACACAACACACATCGGTTACTCCTAGCATTCATAGTCTGTCCCAACCCAAATATCGGAGCCACCCTAAGGCAATCTGAAGTGTAATCCTCCTTTTGCGAACCCCATAATGCCATCTGTCGAGAAGATGGGCGGAAGGTGGATTCAACCGTTTGGGTAACTGATGTGTTTCAAAAGCTTTAAATTTATAATACTAATTTTACCGATTCCTTAATACACAAAACACACGGGTAAAGTATAACCCCCGTTTATAGTAAAGGTTTTTAGGTAAGACCAGGTCGTCCCAAGAGATTTGTAGTAATTCACCAAGAGTTTATCAAGAACAAAGCCAAATGATTGTCACATGTCAAATAGCTAAACGTGTGTATAAGACAAAGCAAAGTACCAAACAAGACATGATCCGCATAGAGATAAAGCAAGACTTATATAAACAAAATCATGCAAGTTACAATTATTGGTGTATTAATCGTAACAAACATATCTACCAATAATGATATAGAATCCTTTCGACCTATAGACTACATCATCACGAGCGCATTAAGAATGATTTATATCTAATATGCATACATATGAATTCCTCCTAGCCCGGCATTTCTACATAAGGAAAGGTCTTAAACATCATTCCACTTGGTTTGTTTATCAATTTATCACACAATTTCTACAAGCATGATATTGGACCATTATAGACAGATGTTCCAAAATAATATCATAACAACTAACCCTTTCGACCTATGGTAGTTGCAATAATTAATCAAAGGATAAATAAGCTCCAAGCAAAAGTAATATCGAATCCATAAGCATACATAATCATAAGTAATACTAATATCGTCCAAGTAAGCGAGAATCAACCACATCATAACCAAACCAATAACCAACATCACAAACATAGATAAATTCAGAAACATATTCAATATTATTAGTAAAGAAATGTACCAAATCCGTTTATGTGAGTGATACGAATACAAAGTACCAAGAACTAATATATCGACTACCACAAGCACTAGTCCAACAACCCAAGTATCCATGATCAACCAACAACCTATGCTACTGAATATACCCGAGGGAATGTCACGTTCACCTCTGCAAATCTGCAACGTGTCACCAAATGGAGTGTTTGGTAACAAGGTTAATGGTAGAGACTTGAGAGAATTTGGTGTGAATCCTCCAAGTATTGTGTTTAGGTTCTGTAAAAGTGATGAATGGTGATCTATAAATGATAGTGGACCTTTGTGAATTTGTGGTTATAGAGGATGGTGATGGTAGTGATGGCTCGATGGTGTTAAAGGGGTGTTTGGATCATTGGATCCTAAGACTGTTGGGAATTACCGAATTATTGAATAAAGATACTGCTGACAGGTTCCTGCTGATACCTTTAGTGGTTTCTGCTGATAGAAGAGTTCCTGCTGATAGTGTATTTCTGCGGATATAGTTAATCCGTAGAATTGGAGTTGTTAGAAGGATATGCATAAGTTATATTAGGACAAGATATTGCATATCTTTTATATTTTTCTTTACACATTTTCTTGTAATAATTTGTCTAGGGTTTCTTGTAGTATAAAAGAAACTCACGGCTATGAATTATGTACAACATTGAAAACAATCTTTAGTGATTAATATAGATCCATAGAGGATCAAAGACTTTTAGTTATTCTTCTTCTTTACACTTGTGTTTATATTCCGCGTGAACATAAGTTTGTCAGAGATTTTCTATATAGTTTGCTCTTGATTACATTGGCATTCTATCGATTCTAAAGGCTCAATGATCTAGTTAGGAGCTATATCCTACAAAGACCCTCACCACTCCTCCTTCTCTCCAAGTTGTGTTCTTATGATAGTATATGTTCTAGCCTCTATTTCTCTGCGTTCTTTGGGGTATATATAGGCTTAGGAACACTTGGGGATCAAGTTGGGGAAGTATATGATCAGTTAGGGCTCAATTTAATGCATTATAGCTGATCAGGAGCAAAGTACTCTGCACTTACATACAAAACCCGCCATACTTATAAAGTGCGCCGTACTTAATGCCAAGTACGGCATACTTGTGATCGTTTTTAGCTCTTGGCACAAACACGAAAGTTGTAGATAATTCTCTTAGCTTTCCGTGGCCGTAAACGGGAGGTAAAACGGAGTCCGTATGCTCCAAATATGGCCAAAATAGGGGACAGGTGTCGGGAGATTATTAACTTAAGTTTGTTTCTTCGTTTAAGCTTCATTTCTTCACGTTTTCTTCCATTTCTTCCACGACACGTCCCATGAACCTACAATATCAAATATAGTCTATTAAGTATCTAATGTTCATATAATTCACCAAAATATAAGAATAAAAGCATAGATAACGCATATAGAAATATGTATAATTTGAGCGTTATCAAATGCCCCCATACTTAAACCTTTGCTTGCCCTCAAGCAAATCTAAGAAAAGAAAAATAAAAGAAAATACCTAAATAACAAAAGAAAGAAAAAATTTTAAATTCTATGAAATTATAAAAAAAAAAAATTTTGGTTTTCATAAAAAAAGCGCAAGAACCNAAGGTTTTCTTGTCCTCAAGCAAATATAAAAAATAAGCTTTACAAAAAAGAACATTTTGAAAAATATTTTTGAATTTTTAATATGCGAAAACAGAGATATAACGATCCTCGAGCTAACATAACATGACTAAGCACCTCACGAATAAGAAAAGTATAATTCACTCACACTCATTATTTATATGATGGAGAATATAAGGAAATCACACTCAATTGCTCAGACATGATTCATTAAATTACCATATGCTTGTACAAGAAACAAAACTACACCGACATGGCGTAAGCACCAGGTATAAATATCAAAAGAGGACTTTTATTCGGGTTATAATGTTAGGCTAAGGGTTAATAAGGGTATGGATTAGGCATGGGAAATATTTACTGAAATTGGTTTTAAAAGAAAATGAAATGTCAAAAAGTCCATGAAACCCATATTGCTAATTGCCAAACATACCACAAACCCGTGAATTCTTCAACGTTTATAATCACTCTAGTTGGAAAACAAACAATACACCAACTCTTATTCATACTTCATCACTCTTTTTTTTTCTCTTTTTCTTTCTCTTTTTTTTTTACTTTTTTTTTTCACATTTTCTTTTAATCACACTCTCCACATTCACACAAATCAACAATTTCCCCACACTTAGGATAAGCACACACCACAAAAAATACAAATATGAAGCGGGCCCTCTTCATCTTCGTTGAAATGGCACAACACTTAAAACAAGCACGAACAAACTATTAATCAAAAATCATCCAAACATACCAAGCAACTAGCAACCAACCGAATAGACTATCGACAAAGGGTAAGGATAGGCTAAATGTTATATATTTTTGTATTTTTATAGTGGATGTAAGAAATGAAATGGATGGCTTTGCAGGTTAAACTATGGGTATCTAGCACTAAAAGTGAGTGCTACAAAAGGGTTTTTATTTGACTGGATAGCTAATCAGTGTAATTAGCTAAAACAATAAATAATATGTTAAATGGAATGGCTATTTGGGTTAAATCCTAAGTTGCCTCTTTATCATTTATAAATACCTATATCACACGAATGTGATCTCACTGCGGTCTCGTAATGATTTCAAGTACAAGTTCTAGAATCGAATAAATCACCGGCACACTCATAAACAAAGAAATCAAGCATAAAGGACATATGCCGATTATAGGCCCAAAATCCTCACACATTAGTGGACGGGTATAAATGCGCAAGTAATGTCATCAATCCCGAGTCGGATCTGCTCTATCAATCGGGACACATCTCTGATTTCAAAAACTTTATTTATTACTACATTTTATTCTAATATATTAACATAAGTGACAAAATTAAAAAATAAACGAGCTAAAAGGGCAAACAAAAATTTTAATCAATATAAGAATGAGTCTCATTTTTCAAATTAATTCCCCCCCACACTTAAGTTAAGCAATATGCGTAATTAGAAAGATAAACTTAAAAGTAGGATAAGTGGGAAAAATAAATATAAGAGAAACGAAACTTCCCGGGGTTCTTGAGTGCTCGGTTGAATTCTAAAAGATATGGCGCAAAACAGCACGCCATCATAAGCATGTGAAATCAACCAAATGTAATCCAATCATATCGCCTCCCAAGTATTAAGCAAACCATCCGACCAACCTCCACTTATTTATTCAACCTGCAAAACAAACAAAACTACAAGAAAAACGTAAAATACTAAAGTGCACTTTTGTAGGCAACACGATTGCATTTAGCATATGCAACAAACCTTTAAACCCCTCGGTGTCCCGAGTGGACGAGTTATAGTCTCGTGAGGGTTTACAGCGAACACACCCACAAAGTTCGAAAAACAAATTCTTGATTTTCCTCTTTTTTTAAAAATTTTATCTCTTCACAATTTACTAAAAATAAGCACACACAAAACACAACGAAATGAAAAATAATATAAGAAGGAAAACAAATATTATTCAAAAGATTCATAGCACATACGAAAGCAAAAATAAAGGCGAAAAGAAAATCTTTTTGGGTTTTCAAATTCTAAGACAAACACATAAAAATTATATAAGGTATAAAACAAATAATTAACAAAACTATTTTTGCGGACTGATGAAGAAAGTACGTCGTGCTTTAGGGTAAGTGCGGCGCAATTCTAGCAAAATTCTATTTTCTTATTTAATTGATCACAAACGAAAAGCAAACAAATATACCAACCAAACACACAAAACAAATTGATAAGAAGTAAAAACATATTAACTAATCATGAAAAAAATAAATAATAAAGAAAATCTAACACGAAAAGAAAAAAATATTTTTAGGTTTTCAATTTTTTAGACAAACTAAAAAAAACTGAAAGTATTGGGCAAAGATTCATTTAAGATATTGTTTCAATATAGGATAGTTCCCAAACTATCAAAGAAAATTAATTTTAACTAAAATATTTTTGCAGACCAAAAGTTACGTCGCACTTAAAAGAAAGTGCGGCGTACATCGAGTCTATTTTTTTTCAAACTAGGATCGTGGCAAAAAATTTCAATAGTGCGCCACACACAAACATGAGTGCGGCGGTTTATTATGCAGAACATATATTTTTTTTTCTTTTTCTTTTTTTTCACGCTTTATTAGTTTATGACATAAAACACAAACACAGACATGCATACACGAACAAACAAACAAAAACTAAAAATAAAAGGGAACTAGAAACTCTTTTTATAATTTTTTAATTTTTTTTAATACATAACATAAATATGCAAACGATCACACTCACACAAGCAATCCAACAAATGCAAACTTCATGCAAACATAAAACAGAAAAACATGAAAGAAAACTATAATGATAAAGATTCAAAAAATATTTTTATCTCTCAGGACCAAAAGTGCGGCGTAAACAAGAAAATGTGCGTCGTATATCAGTATGAGAATTTATTTTTCTATTATATTCGAATACAGAAAAGTAACAGAACAGACTAATCATGGCAATGCAAACACATACGGAAAAAAAACCTAAACAGAACGCAAAAGAAATCGCAAACAAACTAGAAACTTTTTTATATGAATTATTATTATTATTATGAAGATGCAAATAAACAAACATGCAAGCAAGAAGCAAAAACAAATAAAACTCATAACAAGTATTAAAAAAACATAAAAATAAAACAAATGCATCTGGTTTATTTTTATCAAAACTTTTTATGTATGCAGGTGCAAAGTGCGGCGCACTCCAACAGAAGTGCAGCGTGCTTACTGCAAATTTTCAAAATTTTTAATTCTTTTATTTTATTTATTTTTTTAATTTTTTTTTATATATTTTTTAGAGATGCAATGCAAGGAAAAATTAACAAATAAAGAACTAACAAACAAACAAATAAAAGCATGACTTATTATATTAACAGGAACACGCCAGAAATGCAAAATAAAGTAAATATGAAAATCTTTTTGGTTTTTCCATTTGAATGACAAACTAATTATTCACAAATTTACAAGGCGTATAATCAAATAAAACAGGATTCCAAATGATTACATACCTGAGTCTAGCATTTTGGGGTTTTTGTTACGACTGAAATTAATCAGCTAAGAGTACCTTTTGATCGCAGGACAAAAGTGCATCAGCCTTGGTGTTAGAACCGGCGTACTTACAGGATTTATCTGCAAAATAGCAAACGAGAACAGGGAAAATGAAGTGCACTTCATCTGAAGTGCGGCGTACTTACAGCAAAGACAGATTTTAAGAGATTTCAAGGAATTTCAAACACACGAATGATGCACAAGACTAGCAAACAATCTGCAAACAACTAAAGCAAATCCCCGACAGCGGCGCCAAAAACTTTGATGTGTTTCAAAAGCTTTAAATTTATAATACTAATTTTACCGATTCCTTAATACACAAAACACACGGGTAAAGTATAACCCCCCATTTATTGTAAAGGTTTAGGTAAGACCAGGTCGTCCCAAGAGATTGTAGAAAAGCCAAGTTAGCAATTGTGTCAAAGTAAAGTCCCTAGATTGTCAGTTATCCAAAGACTAGTAATTTAGTTTGTTTGTTTATATGATTAAAAGTTATGTTTATTTAGGCTAAGAAACATGGAAGTAAACATGTAAATGATGAGTAAGCAATCATGAACAAGATATATAAGCAAGAGATGACTGGTGATCACTCCTACAAATAACTATCCAACATATTAAGAATCCCTTTCGACCTATAATTCTCAATATATCAAATGCATTAAGGATGGTTCATAACAGAAGTATACATAAGCCAATTTGCTCATCAAGTTCGTTAGACATGAGATAAGGCATTAAACAAGATCATGGATGGGTTGATAAACATTTTGTTGACCAATTTCTACAAGGTAAACACCAAGTTTCCATAGACAAACACCTTGAAATAATACCAAAGTGGTAGACCCTTTCGACCTATTTCTANAGTTGTTAGAGATGATGACGAAGAAACCTTGTTAATAATAACAATTGTGTTTTGATTATTCCGCTGCCTATTATTATTGTTATTATTATGTCCTAGACAAGCCTAGATCATTTCAACAATTGGTATCAGAGCCATGGGGGCTCGTGATCTAGGATCTACAAGGTTTTCTTGGCGAAGAAGAAAAATTCGAATCTGGAATATTTTTCGTATCTTTCTGCAGGACAGTTTTCAAGAGGCGATTTCTCCTTCGTTAACCGTTGGATTGGGCTGAAATTTTTACTGGAGGTTCTCAACATATCAAGGAAGAGTTCCACCGGAGGGATCTTCGATCTGAGCTCTCAGTAAAAAGATAAAAATTCTCAAAGTCTGCTGCAGAAAAAGTTCATGTAAGTCGAATTTTTAGGGTTTTCTTATTTGATTTCGGTTTCTATTGAATAAATTTATCATAGAAGTTGGTTATATGATGTTTGGTGCCTAAAACTTCATGAAAGAATGCAGTTGTGGAGGTGTATTTGTGATTTTTGGTGATTTTAAGGTTTTAGCGATACTTTTGCGACATTTTTAAGGTGTCGTCTGGATACTTTAAGTGGGTCAGCAGAGCAGTTGGAATTTTTGCTGTCTCGTATATTTTAACTCTGCTGCCATACATTTATACTCTGCTGCTACATGATTTTTCACTCTGCTGCTTGGGTATAACTCTGCTGCTACCTTTAGTACTCTACTGCTAGTTGTTGCTTACTCTGCTGCTAGCCTTAATTACTCTACTGCTGCGTTTATGACTCTGCTGCTAGTGTATTAACTCTACTGCTCGTTTGAAACTAACTACTGCTGTGATTTTACATGTTCAACAACAAGAAAGAGTAGTTGTGTCGACATTAAAGGTTTCTTGAAAGCTTTGTTTTATCAAGTTTAATTCTTTAAGGGGAAGAAGCTTCAAGAATCCATGGGTTATAAGGTAATTCGACAAGGAGCAGAAGTTTATGGTTTTTGATTGGTTTTAAGATTGAGAGATATTGGTTATACACACACAGGAAGTTTATTGCTATACACACACAAGGAGTTTGGCTTTTGTTCTTAAAAGATTTAATGGCTCGTTCTTATTTGTTCTAATTGGTTACGAAGAAAGGTTTTTTATCACCTATTTGTCGTTGAAGTGGAATTTTTCGGGTTTGTGTTCTTATTATATCTACGAATTGACAAACACTTGAAGGAGTTACGTTATTGTGCTCAGTGATTTTGTCAAGAGATTGTGGTCTCCCTATACATCGAGTTAGGTATACGTTCGAAGTTATTTTTAAGACATGAGTTTAGGTTATTCTACTTCAGCATCAAGTTGGTAATATTTAGTTTTCTTCATCAGTGATCATTACATAGAGTCTACAGAACTGAAGATTCAAGAAAATGGTTAACATATGGGTTTCAGGGGAAGCTTAATGTTTAAATGTTTAACCATTTATGTGCTACATCAAGGTGAAGATTTTCATGATTATTCGTTGGTATTTTTACTGAAGGTTTGGGATTTTTATGTCTTGAGTTCATTTAATAAGTAAGCATTTTGGTGTTCTTCATGGTGGGTAATTCAAGACATTAAAAGACTAAATTGGATGTATGGTACTGGTTGGTGATTATGAAGATCAAGGTTTTTCTACTGCTAGTTGATATTACTACTGATGGTTTTGATTTCTACTGTTTCAAGTCCATNCTACTTCTACCACAGAGATACATCAAACATTCAACAATGATCCAAACATCATCTCATCAATTAAACTTAAGCATAGTATCAAATAGCAAGCGTACATTACAATGTAAACAACCATATAACTACATCACCAAAATAAACATAAGAACGACTACTCCATTATCTTAGTAACAAAACACATATCATTCGACATAGATTTCATAAACTTCATAACATAATTTGTAAAATAGAGAATTGTACCAAAGTGATTACAAGGAAAGAACAAATGGTTTCCACAGAGAAAACTCTACTTGACTCGTTCTCCTACCCTCTGTCACAATACTAGGATCACAATTCGATCTTGATATGGTGAACTTGGTATGAGTTCACCAATATCACTTTCGTATACTTTCCCTACTTTTCTAGATGTTGCCCCCCTTTTTCTCTGATTCGTTCCTTCCATTATATAGACTTCATTTGACCTAGTTTAACTCCAGAGTTCAGTAAATGAGGACAAGTGATCGGCCTCACAATGAATGAAATCAGTAACTCTGCTTTTGTAACTGACAAGATAAGTGCGCCGCACTTTGTTGAAAGTACGCCGTACTTTTCATAAATTCAATCTCATTTACCTGCCAAGCAAGTACGCCGCACATAGTCCTAAGACCGGCGTACTTGGGTCTTTTACGTTTGTATTTTCATTTCAAGTCCTTTCTTTTGTTGTAGTTGTTACTTTATCATCCTTTAAGTGATATTTCTAACTTCCTTCTCTCATTCAATCCTCCAACCATATTAGTGCCAATTCTACACAAATAATATGATATTCTATATAATATAATAGATATATAATACATAATCGATGGGATAAATATGTATAATAAGAGCGTTATCAGTAACGCGTGTGAAATGTATATCTGCCAATTTCTTCATGAGTTTGGGGGCAGCGATCTCACTTGGGTTACTCAAAAGGTCAATCTCCATTTTTGCATTAAAAGTACATAAGGCATCATCAAAGGAAGGACCAGAAGTCACAATACCAGAATGTCGGAGAAGCTTAGTCTGTAAGCTGGCAGATTGAAGTCTAGAAGCAAGGAAAGCATAGTTCAAGACATCACCTGCATAATATACACCAAGCCCCCCAAAAGCAAAGGGTAAGGTGGCAAGTCTCCACTGCCAATCACCAAAACCAGGTCCAGAAGCAGTGACAATACGCTCCAAAGAAGAACGAAGCGCTGCATCAAATGAAACCTGAGCACTCTCAAAGACTCGAGGAGAACATGTGCGCATAGAAAAATACAACTTGGAAATACCAGCACATGCATGAAGTAGCAACAACTCACACTAAGGATCATTAAGCTTAGCAACAACATCCATAAGCTTAATGGTTTTAGCAACACTTTTCATAACAAGCTCACTACTAAACACAAAGTCCACACTAGCAAGCCCACCCAGTAATTTAACACCGTGCAAAGGTCGAGAAATATTAGGCGGAAAAACACCTGCAAGCCTGCTTCTGGGGTCTTCCTTTGGCAAAAAAACCTCAGTTTTATCAACATTGAGGTGTAAACGGCAACGAGGTCCATCCATCATAATAAGCTCTAAAACCTTCCCCACGACCAAAGTATCTCCAATAATAGTGCCATCATCTTGATACCAAGCTTGAAGAGAAAGGTTAAAGGAGTCTTTAATCTTACATACCAAAGGATGTAACACTAAAGCAAAAAGAAGAGGCCCAAGTGGATCACCTTGTTGCACACCTTGGTGCGACCATAGATTATGTTCCCCATAATATAATTTAGCTGGGCTGGAGTAACAGAATTCCACCCAACGTGAAATAGTAGGACAACAAAGGTGAACCTCCCGTAACATAACCTCACGATCCACCATATTGAAGGCGTTTTTGAAATCCACCAACAACATCGAAAGACCCACATCATCCCCACGATCTTCAATCAACAGATTCATGACATGAAGAATAGTCTCCCCTCCTCCAGATACCCCAAAACCGAACTGTAAATCATTTAAATAACCATCCAAAGAATGGCCAATCATAGAAGCACTAACCTTGGAGACTAAACGCCTCCAAACGGTCCCAATAGCAATAGGACGGATACCACCTCCTGGTTTGACCAAAGGTGTGAGAGGAGCACTAGCCATATACTCACCTAACACCCTGGGGCATTTACCATTAAGAAAAAGATTCACAACCTGGGTGATAGAAGCGACTAACTCATCAAAAATAGCCACAGCAGCACCATTTAAACAATCCAAGAGGTGTTGGGCACGCAAACCATCCCAACCGCAAGATGTACCACGAGGAAAACTCTTAATCATATCAAGAACCATAGCAGGAGATGCAGTGAGGTGATGATGATCAATAGGTATATCTGGCAAAAGGGGAGCAGATTTGAAAGGGTGCTTAGCTTTTAAATCCTCAAGAGTAGTATCATCATAAGGCGCAACACCTGAAGAAGAAAGAACTCTAATAGCTGCAGTATAATGGCCATCACAAATCTTCCTCTTACACTGCTTGACATTACGGTCACCCAAGTCCAAGTTTTCCTCAACAATATTAGACCATGAAGGGGAGGGTTCGGCCAAAACCTCTCTCACAAGCTGTGAACTACCACCTGGCGTGCCCCAAGATCGAATGGCATTAACAATATACTCTTCCTGGTGTTGACGCTTAGTAGCAGACCTACACTCTTGATTACTCCTCGGGCAAAAGGTTTTAAGGAGACAAAGAGGCAAGACAAACAAACTGACCCAACAAGAAATGTCATCAGGCATGCAAATCACCTTATCAAGAGCTCCTTTCAAAACCCGAGAAAACCCCAAGCGACACTTGGGAGGGATGGATTTGACAGTTCGCAACCCCTTAGAAAGCAAGGTATCAAGGAGAGGCAAATCAAAACCACCAAGCTCGTCTGAAACCAAATCTCCAACATGGGCAACAGAAGAAGGAACTTCGGGTTTAGTGAGATCATACAACATAAACCTAACAACACCATCACCACAATCAGGGGGTGACACAAAATCAGAACCCTCACCATGACGACACTTAGTCCGGAAAGTGTGCGTTTTGAAGCAAACACCACATAACCAAAGTCCCATATGCTTAAAAGTAATAGTTTGTGCCTCACCATTGCAATGTCGATCACGGAGATGTGTTATCAATGAAGTCTTGGTAAGCCCATTTCCACCACCATCGTGACACCTACTAAGACCCAAGAAGGGACAATGGAATCTCACAATAGGCATAGGAAGGATATTATGTTCTGTGATAAACTGATAACCACAAAGCAATTTAATGAAACCTGCACTTCAAGTACAACCCACAAACAAACGAAACCAACAAAGTTATGAAGAGGCAAAAAGAAACTGCAACACAATCCGTTTCGAGGAAGCGATAACCAACAGTAGCAAACACAACCTGTTTTGAGGACCTCCAACACTAATCACAGCGTGAACGAACCACCAAACAACAAGGCTACCACTGATACGAATTAGCAAAAGCTGCTCAAAACCAAGTAACCGTATCGAAGAACCTGCAACCTGTGTCAAAGACTACAACACCACCAACCACAGTAAAGAAGAAGCAACCAAAACAGTATGTTGTAAAGATCACAGCACTACCCTGACTGCTGCGGAACAAGGACGCGAACCCAAATACCGATCGAACAAGAAAGATAGTGCCAAACACCACCACGTACAGAACCCACAAAGTAAACACCACCACGTACAGAAACAACAAACACCACCACGTACAGAAACCACAAACACCACCAGAGGACTGCTATGGAGATAAGATAGTACCAAACGAGCAGCGTAGGATTTCAATAAAGAACCCTAACTGTTCGAATGAAGTAACCTACAACACCCACCACGTACAGAAACCCTAAAATCCACGACAACAGAACCAAAACCACCACAACAATGCTGTGGAGAAAGGACGTGTAGGGGATACAAGGATAAAACCTCGAACCGTTTGAAGGAGTCGAACAACGAAACCCTAAAAAAAGGAAAAAGAAAAACCAACCGATGGAGGTATTCACAATGCGTGGAATGGAAAACGATTCAACCTAAGTCATTGAATTACTATTGCACAATCCATAGCGAGATGATGGGATGAGACGAACTAGATGGTCGCCATGATCGCCCACACAGAGAGAGAAAACCGTTTTATTATTATTATTATTATTATTATTATTATTATTATTATTATTATTATTATTATTATTATTATTATTATTATTATTATTATTATTATTATTATTATTATTATTATTATTATTATTATTATTATTATTATTATTATTCTAATACAAAATAAACTTATACTACACCCTATAAATACCAAACCATTTACATACGTTTTTGATGAAGCGAAAAGTGTACCGCTTTTAGGGGGTCATTTAAGCCCTAATCCGTAATTATTTGATCAAATATTGCCTTAAATCGTTCCTTTTGTCATTTTAGGTACTTTGGAGAAGAAATCTGGAAAAGGAAGCATTTTGGACGTTTTTGGAGCATAAAAGTGAAGAAAACGACAAAGTCTCAAAATATGCTGGAAATAGTACCAGACAGCGTCACGCTTTGGAGTGTGACGGCGTCACGCTTTGACAAACGAAGGATGATTTTTACACCAGACGCCTCAGAAAGATTTGAAGATTTAAAGGGTGACGGCGTCACGTGTAATTGGACCTAGGCCGTCACGTTTTGTGACAAAGGGAGACGGCCCAGAGAAGCACAAAGTGGGACGGCGTTAGAAGTGGATCTGAGCAATCCGAATATTAGTTTGGCGGCGAGGTGACGGCGTCACGCATTAGAATGTGACGCCGTCAGCTTGTAAAATATATATATACTTTTCTAATTTTCATTCATTGGTGTGCAACTTTTGGGAAAAACCCTAGCTCGTATCCTACAGTATTTTTAAGGGTTTTTCACCCTTGAAACCTTGATGTTTAATTAAAGATAAGTCTTCTTTCAAATCAATCAACATGTCTATGTGTTGTTTGATTATATCTTACGCTTGTCTTTTAATTAACATGCTAGGCTAGGTTTTTATTGTGTTTGCTTAGATATAATGAAACCTAGCTATTGATTATATGTTGTTGGTTTGCTTGTGATTGTTGTGGTTGGGTGAAGTTGATGTTAGGCTTAAGAAAACTGGCTAACCTCCTATATGGTAACTTGCTTGGATGTCTTAAGAAACATGAATCGGATTTGTACTACGATTATTTGGTTGTATTTAATGCATGA
>LBNU01007644.1:3379-19383 GCA_014162995.1 Artemisia annua
AATAAATTAAAATTTGATTTTGTTTTTATTCACAAGTGAAAATAAAAATACACATGTGATTAACCTGGTTCATATCTAACAAGTTAACATACTTCAGTACCAACTTTTACAAAATGACTGATATAATAAAAGTTTTTCACATCTAACAAGTTACAATTCTATTGAAGTTGATTTGCTTTATACTTTCTGACGATGTTATATTAAAATATAGGACCGACGCGTTGCAGGCGGGCGTGGTTTTTTTTCCCTTTTTTTTTTCCAATTTTTTTTTTTTTTTTTTTTTTTTTTTTTTTTTTTTTTTTTTTTTTTTTTTTTTTTTTTTTTTTGTATCATAGTTTGTTTATTTATTAGTGATTTTGGTTTTAGAGGAATGAAAGTGAGTTGGAGAACAAGAAATATGATGTGTTGAAAGCTATTCAAGATACTCAACGTGGACTTGTTACCACCCCTAACCAACGTTCCGAAATTGAGGAATGTTTGGTATGTTTCTTTTTTTCTTTCTTTTTTTAGTAACCATTGTTTTCGACATTTTCGCTGAATAATCTACGAGGTTTGAGATTAATGACACACAGACACAAACCGCATAAAGTCCTCCCCTTTTTAGGACGGACTTTTAGTGTGAGAGGTTTATAACTTAAGAACCCATATGAAGTTTATACCACATTTTATATACGAACTGTTCGGTTAATTATAAGTTTACCTTAACTTTATCCCTTTGTAGACAACTTACCTTAACTTACATTGAACGGTAAAAAACTAAAGTAAGATGGTGTTTAGGATTTTGCTTACTAAAGTGATATTCTAGTGTTATGTTTTCTGACTATGGTTCCGCCGAAAATAAGCTTTTTCCGTGTTTGGATTTGATTTTTTCATTTTTATAAGTTTAAATCATAAGTAGAGAAAAAGAACATAATAAAGGGTTAAGTAGATATACGTAGGGCTTAACATGTTTATTTTACCTCAAAATAAGTATATAAGCTTAAACTTAATTAGATAAGCAGAAAAACAAGCTATCCCAAACACCTCATATTTAGCGTAAAAAAGCCTTAGAACTATGCAGGTAGCAAGCTTATTTCTTATTGCATTTTGATCACAAAGTAGATTGGAGTGTTTGGATGGAATCAATTTGAATGACTAGTTTGGGAGTTGCTTATTCAAAATTTCAAATTAGTTATCCGATTTTAATTAGTTTACCTCTTAAGTCCTTAAATCAGCAGAACTCACAAAAACTTCGATAAAAATGCTTATCTAATTGATATGTTTTGTTAAAGCATAAGCAATATCAAACACTATATTTCGTGTTGCGTCTTTTGTTACAGCTGATTATAATCAGGTATTGCCTATTCCAAAAATCATTAGGAATCCCAAACACTTACTAAGAGTAGTACACTATGGAAAAAATCGGAAGTATGTTATATTTTGGCATGAATGGTGAATTCAGATTAAGTTCACGGTAGTGTGGTATAATCTTGGAAAATAACGGGTTTGTAGGTGGATTTGGAGAGTTATGAAGCAGATATTAAAGCAATTGATTTGGAGAAGTTGGATGGGACATGGCGATTAAGTTATACATCTGCATCTGATGTTCTTGTTCTACTTGATTCTTCCGCAAGGTTTCCTTTTTTTCAGGTAGTGGTTACTTCAGTGATCCTTGTCTCAATCTCCTTGCTCGTTTTGTTATTCATTGCACATTCCTTTTGTTGATAGTGTTCAATTGGCGATACATGTTCATTTTGTGTTGAACTTTCAGGGTGTTTAGCATTGTATACTGAAAGATCATGTTCGTATTTCTTTTCGAGGTCAAAGATAATTGGTTTTGTCTGGGTGTTGGATTCGTTTTACGTGCAAGTTCTTGAACAATTAGAATTTGCCAAACAACTGATTAATTGATTATCACAACTTCAAATACTATCTCCTGGCCCCATTTTGTTAAAGTTAAATATCTGATTTTGAATTTTACGCGTCACATAATCACTTTTAAAACACAATGGAAGCACCCAATTCTACATTGTACTTCCAAAACGCATAGGGACTATACCGTACACTAAAAGGTAGCATGCCTTAGATAGAAACATAAATAAAGCTTATTGTTATTTGTGCCTAAGAGGTTATGACATGGGATTACCGACTGCATTGGTAACATGGTTTCTCACACAAAACTGAAAATAAATATTTTTTTTTCGCGTTTGTGGATTTTAAAATTGAAGAGGCCTAAAACAGAAAATTTATATTCTTGAAGATTCGATTGTTGATTGCTTTAGTGGGAGAGAGATCCTCTCAAGTTGTGTTATACAACTTGAGTAAAGTTAGACAATTGTGAGCCATTGGATTTGATCCAATGGCTCAAATCAAAATAACTTCTTTTGATTTGAGCCATTGGATCAAATCCAATGGCTCATAATTTCCTAACTTGACTCAAGTTATCCTTTTAACTTGAGAGGATCTCTCTCCGCTTTAGTGTATGTTAGATCACTTTCATGTGTGATGATATCATTTTAATATCTATAGATGTATACTCCCTCCATCGGATGGAAATGCAATTTTGACACTTACTCGAATGAAATCAAACTTTGTTTGACTTAATACATAGTTAATGAAAATTGTTTGACTATGTTTTGAAAATCGAGTATAACTTCAGTGATGACTTCATACATAGTTTATGAAATTTGTTTGACTAGTTTTGAGCATCTAAAATAACGTCAAAGACAAAAAATAGAGGAATCTTGTGGACCAAAAAGTATTAAAAGAAATGTATATTTAATATAAAAATATATTTCATGGGACAACATTGTGGTTTTTTGGATAGGAGTAGCTGATATGTGTCTCTTGTGATGTGAGGATGAACAGGTTGGGCAGATATTTCAGAAGTTTGAATGCAAGGGTCAAACTGATGGAGGCTACATCCGCAATGTTGTCCGTTGGAGTATTCCCAGCTTGTTAGAGGTACACATTCTTATTTATAATTGTCAATAGTACCTATATAATTAATTCTTTTAATCTGATTTTAGTTTGAGATGAAACATGTCAAATTATACAGTGAAAACATATATCCCATTTAAAACAGACACTTAGAGGATTTAGAAATATGTTGAAAAGTACATATAAAGTTGTCTCAGAAGATAACATGAAATACATATAAAGAGTTGCATCTAATGCATCAAAGATGATAACCGACGAATTTAGTAAATAATTATGATGCTAAAACAACAAAGCTGAAAGAAAACGAAAGATTCAACGAAGTGGCTTTTAGGAGGCATACCGATCACAAAGTTTGAGATCAAACACAACATTGGAAAGTGAAATTTACAAAAATAAAAACACATGAAGGTACGTGGTTCAGTCAATAAAAACGAAAGATTCGACGAAGTGGCTTTTAGGAGGCATACCGATCACAAAGTTTGAGATCAAACACAACATTGGAAAGTGAAATTTACAAAAATAAAAACACATGAAGGTACGTGGTTCAGTCAATAGGATCGACGCCCTATGTCCTGAGCTGCGCTAGCAAGTCTCTTGCATTAAATTTTGTCTTAGGGTTAGGATTTGCAGTTACATCTGAACTGTATGAATTAAACAAAGGATTGGACATTTGGTCTGAAATATACGTACAGATCTGGGCTGTATCTGAATTCGTTCAACTGAGGTGCTTGGGCGCCCCTTGGGACTCTTGCTGGGTAGTTGCTGCGTGATGGTCGTCTGACAGTTAGTCAGAATTCACAAATATTGATAGAGGAATGAGGAAATGATAAATCTGATAAGCAATGTGTTTCAGCCATTTTATTCCATATCTGAGATGTTCTGTTGTGCTAGCAAATATGGAAGTGGTTTATGTCTTCTGGAAACCGCCATTAAGGGTTGTTAGACTAGAGGTGTGGAAGCTTCTTACTATCCCCCTAGAATATGGTAGAAGGAAATGTAAACTAGGCCATGTTGCTAACTTCAGAACATTGGTGATGTTGTGCGCTGGTGCCACAACTCTAGAGTACATGAAATGTGAATGGGCGCATTGGCAGCGACAGATATTGTTGAAACCTATGCTAGCTAGGGGTCAATTATGAAGCATCAATTTTGGTGCTATGACTTTGGAAGAGTACACGAAATATGTAGATAAAGATCTTCTTAAGATTTGGTTTTGCAGGTGTGTGTTGTTGATACCATAGTCACACGGAACGCGGTTCACTAGGTCCCTAAAATTTGGTACGAGGGGGGGGGGGGGGGTAGCCAGTTCGGAACGTTACGGTTCGCTTTGGTTCGATGTACCATAAAATTTGGTACGATGTACCCGATTTGGTACAATTTACCATATTAATAATATTATAGTTCTAAATTAATAAAGTGAATACAAGCAGGTAGGAGCAAAAGTAGAAAGCATGACATAGGACTAAACTTTTTTATATAGTATTTAGGTACCATTGTGATATCAAAAAAGACATAGTAATCGCCTCTTCCTTTATTATTTTGGTTAAACTAAACATTTCTAAAGTAGGCATGCCATTTAATACCTGTGACCAGGTTTATATAACTCAAGTTATTAAGAGACTAAGAGTATTAGCATGTGTAGTAAGTGAAGTGCCAGAACAAGTATGTGTAGTAAGTGAAGTGCCATAGTAGGTATGTGTAGTAAGTGAAGTGCCATAGTAGGTATGTGCAGTAAGTGAAGTGTCACATCAGGTATGTGCAATAAGGGGTGCCAAAGTAGGTTGTCCCAAACACCCTTTCTGCTGATACAAAGTCAAAAGATCATAATAATAAGCCATAAAATGATGCCCTAAACAAAATATATCTTTCATATATAAGCCAAATATGCATATGATATATCAATACCCAAAAGATTGTTTATTACATATCTGTGAATGTTTTGCATTCTGAAACACATATCATCCTTTTCACCCGCACACATGCACTTGCCGGAGGTCTCATTGGAGGCAGTCTCTCTATTCCCGGGTGTATCCGGGGGTAGGGGTAGGATCTGTCTACATTCTACCTCCCCCATCCCTGCTTCGGCGGGATTGGGTATGTTGTTGTTGTTGTATCATAAAGAACATGCTATACTACATTAGATACTAAAATGGATAAAGGGAAATGACAAGCAATTTTAGTCTTCATCTAGATTCTCCCATTGCATGTCTTCCATTCTTGAAGCCGAGGCTTCCAGGTATGCACTTTCGAGATTCATGTCCCACTTTTTACTCGGTCCCTCTTTGTAAGATTCTGAGAACCTTGATATTAGACGAATATTTGAATGAACAAACACCAATATATCGGCCTTTTTAGTATTCAAGCGGTTTCTTTTTACACTATGAATGTAAGAATACGTGCTCCAATTTCTTTCCGCCGAAGAACTACTTACCGGTTGTGAAAGAACTTTCTTAGCTATCTCGGCTAGTTCTGGAGTTTCTGAACCATAAGTTGACCACCAATCTATTGGGTCCGTTGTTACGGCATCAATTTGAGCCTCGGGACGAGAATAAAAACCTTTTTTCATGTGAAATCTTGCATATTGTGCTCGCAACATTTGTGCTTCTTCTTCATTTTCTGAAATTCTTTTAAAGGCTTCTATAACACCATTGGTCACTTCCTTATCTTCATTTGGAGGCTTTCTAGGAATTCCACCGGACGCTTTTGTACTAAGATAGTTTTTGTCATAAAACCTCGGTGTTAATGCTAACCCTAGGCAATGTAAAGCGATGGTCATTTTCTCCCACCTAGCTAATACAATCTTTTCAACTTCCGGGAAGTATGAGGGGTACACATTTTGCATCACGTCTTAAATTTCTTCAACCATATTATCCATCCTTTCATACACTTCTCCCATTTTCGCACCTTCCCCATCACAAAACTTAATCAACAAAAATATCGGTTTAGTTATTGCAAGGATACGATCAACGTCCTCCCAAAATTCGTCGCTTCTAATAGTTTCACAAATAATCTGTCCAATTTTCCGAGTGTTCTCATTCCCTTTTTTAGCCCAATCCCTCCAACTATTAAGGACAATAATAGTCGCAAGAGCTTCACTACAGTCCTTTAGTCTTTTCAACAAGATGTAATGGGAGCCAAATCGAGTTTTAGCTACTTTTAACAATTCCAGCTTGGAATTTGCTCTAAAAATAAATAACGATTGTGTATCATTTAAAAAATACTTCACAATCATCTTACCCCCTTTTGTATGTACCCGATAACCAAACAAATTCTGTAGCTAAATCTTTAAAGATCAAGTTTAAACTATGAACAACACATGGAGACCAAAAGATGTGTTTGTATACCTTTTCCACTTCTTTTCCAGCAGCCTTGCAATTTGCAACATTATCCGTAACAACTTGAAGCACGTTACTTGGTCCAACACTTTCAATAGCTTCTAGTAAATACTTTGAAATTTCTACCCCGGTTTTTTCCTCTCCGGAAAAATCCTCAGCATACATAAAAGTCGCACCACGGCTGATAACAGCAAGAATATTAATCAATACAATCAGTACTCCTTGTGTATACCATGTATCTTTAATAGGCACTCAATCTTTTTCAACATCTCTAGAACATTCATCAAGTAGTGCGGTCTTTGCTTTCTCACTTGAAGGCGCCTTGTAACCGGCAGGAGCCTTGTAACCGGCAGGAGCCTTGTTAATTGCAGCCACCATTTCTTGAAATTGAGGATTACACAAAACATTAAATGGTATTCCATTTGCACATAGACCGCGCATGACTTTTAAATCAACTGAGCTTCTTTCCATAATACCAAACGATTGCTCGATTGGTTTTTTAGTAAAAAATAACTTCTGTTGTTTTTTAGAAATAACAGAATGCTTGAGAGCGTTTGACACACCAACCTGTTCCGCATTGCTTACTCTTTTCCTTAATGCCTCGTACTTCTCTAATCCTTGATTAAAGCACCACACCTTCCAGGTGGGGGTAAAAAAAAATGAATATGTATTCTTGAATACGAGCTTGTAAATTGCAGTTTGCAATGGTTACAAACCCACACTTTTGAACCTCCTGCATTTTTGCTATTACCAGTAGAAACAAAAACAACTTCTTCAAGTAGTGGCTTACCATCATTTATACGAGATTGTGTTTGAGTTTGAGTTTGAGGTTCACTTCCATTATAATATGTGTTTTCTTCCTCTTCCTCGCCATCAAACATCATTATTAACTCCTTCACTATTTCCTTGCTCAAAGTATATCATGATGGTTTCTTTTTCTACCAAAAGCCATTATGAAGAATTTTTTTTGCATAAGATGAAAAGGATGAAATGGATCAGGTTTTGTTTCTGTTTTTTTTAGAACACAGGTGCAGGTTTATTAAGATAAGAGATTGTTATGTACTTAGATGTATGTGTATGGTTAGAGTGATAAGGTGGAACTAATGAGTGGTTATAAATTGATAAGTACATTTAATTGAATAATTATATCTTGGAAGTATAAGTACTCAGTAACTGTAGTAATAGTTTAAGTTTGTTTTAAGTTTAATATGAATGGCTAATTCTGTACCGGTTCGCTTTGGTACGTCGTACCGCTTCACTTTGGTACGCTGTACCGATCCATTTTGGTACGTCGACCAAATAGATTTGGGAACGTCGATTGATGTTTGGGAACGCCGGATATAGCGATCCAGATCGCGATCCAAGTCGCGATCGTACCGCGTTTAGGTACGAACGATCCGAAACGCGAAACGCGGCCGAGTCAGCGTTTCCTGTGACTATGCATGTGACAAATGTTAAAGTAGTGGCTAGCAGTGGCCAAATACTCCTAAAGATTTGGACTTAGATAACTTGTGGACTGATCTAACTAGTGGGTCATTGTATAGGGACATTGTAATCGTATCTATATTCCCCTCGTTAATATTGACCTTGTCAAGGTTCTGCATCGTCGTAGGCAATGGTAAACAACCCCCTCGGTGGGTCTTTTGTGGCGGGTGCGGGTTCATCTCCTGATTGAAGGAGAAGAAACTGTGGTGGTTTACAACAGTGACCAGGTTGGTACTTTTCATGGCAATTGTAGCAAAGTCCTTCAGCTCGTCTTCTCTGCATTTCAGCCGGAGTTATTTTTTTTTATCAGTAGTGATGGAGTCTGATGGAGAGGATTGTCTAACAAAGGTTTGGACGTTGGCGTAAGTTGTGATGCAGTAGTGGAAGATGCAATGGGCTTTGGACGATCGAAGGTTTGATCGTGAAGTTTGTCTTCAATAAGCTTGGCCAAACCGATTGCTTGTGTGATAGTTTGTGGGCGAAGAATGGTTAACTCTTGTTGAAAATCTTGGTGAAGTCCTGAGATAAAGCAATTGAGCAAGGCCTCCGGAGGAAGACCAATGACACAATTACTTAAATCTTTCGAACTCCGTTTGGTATGCGGACACGGTTGTGGTTTGACGGAGTTTAAATAAAGCGGCTTGATGGTTGTCGTAGGATGAGGGTCCGAATCGTGTTTCTAAGTCACGGGTGAAGGCTTCCCACGTTGTAAGGAGATGGTTGTTAAACAAATATTTGTACCAGCTAAGTGCATCACCCGAAAGGTGGAATGCAATCATGGCGAGGCGACGTGGTGGTTCAATGTTGTAGAATGTAAAATATTGATCAGCTTGGAATAGCCAATCAAGGGGGTTAGAGCCATCGAATGTGGGAAGAGTGAGCTTGGGGGGACGTATGTCGAGGCCGTGGTTTGGTGTTGCAGTAGGTTTTAAGACTGTAATACCTCGTAATATCCCATGTCATTTATTAATGCTAATCACTGAACGATTTCAATACTACTGATAACTAGGCCATTTTTGCGGGCCAATTTAAAATTTTTCTATGAAACTAATTCCCGATACATATCTTGGTCATTCTTTGAAAACGAATAACTGAATGTGACCCGAATAGCTCCCACTTGCGAAACGACACCTAATACTGACAATGTGATATATATACGTATATATATATATACGTATATATATATACGTATATATATATATATATATATATATGTATATATATATATCTATATATATATATAAATACGTATATATATATATGTATATACGTATATGTGTCTACATACATGTGTATACATATATATATATATATATATATATATATATATATATATATATATATATATATATATATATATATATATATATATATATATATATATATATATATATATATATATATATATATATATATATACATACATACACACACAAATTTAGGTCGCAAGTCGGAAGCTATTCATTGCTATTCATAACTATTTCTTGTTCTTACTTGAACACTAATCGAAACCTACATTACCAAGGTGAGTTCATAGTCCCACCTTTTAAATTGTTTTCAAAACCCCGTGGGGAGATACATGCGATAAACCGAACACAAGTATTTTTTTAGTATGCGATTATTTCCCTGATATTGCCTAAATTATCCTTATGCTAAAAGTCCCTCTTTCACGAACCTTAATCACTTGCGAGTGAGCGCGAAATATAGTTGATAGATCTATTGGGACAGGCAACCCACCTAAGTCAATTCGGATAGCTGGCAGGAGGTGAGCTATATTCGTACTTCCGGGAAACTAGCATAATTTCCCTTGAGGACCCTTCGTCATCTACATCCTTCGTGGTGTAGGTAATTGCATACATGACTGTCAAGGCTTGTGTTTCGTGAACCTTAGGAGCAATATCGTATGTATAGATTAATTTTTATACATATTCATTACAGAGCTAATCCGAGAGCTCATTGTTTACAAAATTGTTGACTTGTGTTCAAACTACTACTTAACTTAAAACTACTATGGATTTACTCAACGTTTGTGTTGATTTTTTAGCATGTTTATATCAGGAAATTAGCAGCAAGATGGCACAAAGCTATGGTTATAGAGACTGTGATCGATACATAATTACCCCGAATAAGACTTCCTCTGTATTTCAAAATTTTCGGGGTGTTACAGATTGGTACCAGAGCCAAGGTTATAGAGAACCAAATGATTTTTTTTAAAATTTGGACTATAACCATACGATTTTCAAAACAAACTATTTTACACCATTTTACTTCGTGCCCTCCGTGCCAGCGCTTGTCGACATCATGCTTTAAGGTTAGCTTTGACAAGATACATTACACTAAGCTTTATTTCAGCATCATAACTATTGCATGTGTAGCATTATGTAGACCAAATGACTTATATTACTATTATTGGGATATTACAGTACCATGTCACCCCTATCATCATACTGTCTGACAGTGATGACGCTCTACCGGCATCATCCCGTACCCCCATTACCATTTTATCTGATGACACTTTACCTGTTTCACCTGTCATCCCGTCTTTCGTTGCATCTCGGAACGCAGCTGGAGAGACTGAGCCCTTTGAGCAGGGTGAAGTCGCTTCGACACCTGTTCTCCCACCCCCTATTCTACCACTATTTCGTCCTATTTGTGGTCCCATGACTTTTGACCAGTATCTTTACGATAAGTATCTCGAGTCTCAGCAGTTTCTAGCCGCTGATGATTGTCCTACACCACCCCCTAGCCACCACTCTGGGTCAGATGCTGATGACGAGTCGTCCGACTCAGACTCTTCTGACACCGCCTCATCTATTCCACCACCATCCCCGGCTGCACCGGTTCGCCGGCGCAAGCGTGTCAGAGTTCTTGAACCCTTTGAGCCCGAACCATTCATGGAGAAGTTCAAGTATTGCCCAGATGGTCATACTTTCCTCTACACGGCTCGGAAACGAGTCCGTCGATCACCTGCCTTTGTGCCACCACCAGTTTCCACACAACCACTATCTCCACCACCGTCTTTACCGTCACCTTCGTCACCTTCACCCCTGCCTTCGCCATCATCTCCATTACCCGAGCCGCACCCCTACATGTTGCCTACTTTCACCGCATCCCACTCTTCAGAGGTTTTACCACCTATGCCGCCACCTACTATGTTTTATACCCAGACCATCACCGTGCCGATACCATCCCCCACTCCATCTCCTACTACCTCACCCCCACCTACTGCCACTGAGACCACCACATCCCCTAGTGCTTATAGGAGGGTTGATGCCCGTAGATGGTCTTTTTTGCTGGACTGTATTCGTCGATGAAGGTTCGAGGAGGGAGCCCCTAGAGCTTCGGAGCTTGGAGAGAGTTCCTTGGCTGTGCTTCCGGTCACAGGAGAGCTGATGCGCCATACCATTCCGCTGTTGGCTACTAGGTTAGTCAGGCACGAGGACCGCATAGACGATATTGTGAGTGTTGTTGAGGAGATATCCCTCGAGAGAGTCGAGAACATTCAGGAGGAGGTCCAGAACCTCGTGGTGCATAGAGTAGCTTTAGAGCAAGTCTTTCAGATGATGGGTACTGAGATAGAAGAGGCCGTGGATACCATTGAGGCCGTGGATACCATTGATGATGGGTCTGTCAGAGTCATGAGATGCAGGAGATGAGAGAGATTGCCGTGATGACTCAGCAGATGCTAGAGCACCAGACTCAGGAGCTAGCAGCAGCTAGTGCCACTATTCATACCCTCAGAGTTTCGCTTGAGGAGGTTCAGGCTAAGGAGAGATCCAGAGATGTGGAGATGCTTGAGATGATCAGGATTGTTCGAGAGTTGGAGCGTTGGTCAGGAGGTACATCTGGAGCTTCATAGATCTATGACATATCATTGCATGTAGAGACATCTTAACTTGGCCTACGCGACATTAATAATCTTGTATTGTATTGTTTTGGAACAATGTAACAAATTATTAAAACCTTGTGTTGGTTATGATTGTATTGTACTGATATTTATTTATGTTGCTTTAGTTGTTTGATCTTATGTTGTGCTCTTGTGAACCACCATATTGAGATTCATTATAAATTCCATGAGTGTTGTTACATTTCGTGATGATTAGTTATGGATGATATGGTTTATGCTTGATGTATGTATTCATGGTATGATTGTGATGCATTTTGTGATGATCTCGACTATTATGAGCTTGGTTATATTATTTCTCTTGGTTGTGATGAGATTGATGTTCGAGGTTTAACTTATGCACTTGCGATTTTATAGAATTATGACCCCTAAGAAAGCTGCGACTGCCACCACACCTGCTCTCACTATGACTCAGGCCGCTATTAGGAAGTTGATTGCCGACGGTGTCGCTGCAGCCTTGGAACAACAGGCAAGATCGAGTAGCAATGTTCGACCGACTGCAGAAAGCGAGACTTCTACAACTCGCAAATGTAACTACAAGGACTTCATGGCTTGCAAGCCCACTTACTTTACGGTATTAGTGCTTACTAAAACTCCATCGGCTAGTTCTATTTCGTATGTGGTGTCTAGTTTGGTAGGGGAAATATTAAGTAAGGGTGCAACAGAAGTAGATACGAAACTTTGATCGGCTCCAGAATCAAATAAAACTTTAACAAGACGATTGTTAAGTAGGAACATACCCACGACCACGTTCGGATCTTGTTGAGCATTTCCATCTCCCAGCACGTATGCTCTAGCACGTGCAGTGTTGTTCTTGTCGGTACATTGATTCCTGTAGTGTCCCTTCTTTCCACAAGCATGGCATACCACAGTCACTGGTTGTAAGTTAGCTCCTGTAGCCTTACAATCTTGAGTCTTATGTCTGGTCTGTTGGTACCTTTTACACTTAACAAAACACTGCCCATGGTGGTGTAGCTTGCACTGGTTACAATAGGGGGCGTTTCCAACATACCCCGGGTTGCTAGCTGGTGCAGCGACGTAAGCCTTGGCGGCTTCTTGTCGGCGATTTTGTTGATTATGGTGGTTGTTCCTTCCCTGGTGGTAGTTATGGTTGTTGTCGCGGTTACCATTGCGGTTGTTGTTGTTGGTTGCCCTACGATCATCAAACTTCCTTTTATGATCGTTGCTTCCCTGAGCAGAGTTACGCTTAATCTCCCTGTCTAGCAATCTTTGGGCAATAGACATTGCTTCTTCCAAGATTTGTGGCTTTGACAAGGTGACGTTTCCCTCAATGCTCCTCGGCAATCCTTCGATATACTTCTCCGCAATTTCTCCGGATCTGACACTTTAGAAGGACAGAGCAAGGCAAGCTCCTGAAACCTTCTGTCATATGCCTTAAGGTCATTCCCTTTCATGACCAAAATGTGAAACTCATCATCTAGTTTCTTAATCTCTCCTCTTGGACAGTACTTCTTCAACATCTTCTCCTTAAAGTCGGTCCAGGTGATTTGATAGGCTTCCTCTATGCCTATTTTCTGAGCAGTTGCGTTCCACCATGACAAAGCGTCCTCCGACAAAGTTTCAGTAGCAAATGAGACTTTATTCTCAGCGGCACAACCGCTCCTAACAAATACTGTCTCGGTTCTCTCAAACCAACGAGCAAGTTATGTTGCTCTTTCAGTTCCCTTAAAGTAAGTGGGCTTGCAAGCCATGAAATCCTTGTAGTTACATTTGCGAGTTGTAGAAGTCTCGCTTTCTGCAGTCGGTCGAACATTTGTACTCGATCTTGCCTGTTGTTCCAAGGCTGCAGCAACACCGTCGCCAATCAACTTCATAATAGCGGCCTGAGTCATAGCGGGAGTAGGTGTGGCGGCAATCGCAGTTTTCCTAGGGGCCATAATTCTATAAAATCGAAAGTGCATAAGTTAAACCTCGAACATCAATCTCATCACAACCAAGAGAAATAATATAACCAAGCTCATTATAGTCGAGATCATCACAAAATGCATCACAATCATACCATGAATACATACATCAAGCATAAACCATATCATTCATAAATAATCATCACGAAATGTAACAACACACATGGAATTTATAATGAATCTCAATATGGTGGTTCACAAGAGCACAACATAAGATCAAACAACTAAAGCAACATAAATCAATATCAGTACAATACAATCATAACCAACACAAGGTTTTAATAATTTGTTACATTGTTCCAAAACAATACAATACAAGATTATTAATGTTGCGTAGGCCAAGTTAAGATGTCTCTGCATGCAATGATATGTCATAGATCTATGAAGCTCCAGATGTACCTCCTGATCTACGCTCCAACTCTCGAACAATCCTGATCATCTCAAGCATCTTCACATCTCTGGATCTCTCCCTAGCCTGAACCTCCTCAAGCGAAACTCTGAGGGTATGAATAGTGGGACTAGCTGCTGCTAGCTCCTGAGTCTGGTGCTCTAGCATCTGCTGAGTCATCACGGCAATCTCTTTCATCTCATGACTCTGAACATCAAGTACCCATCATCTGAAAGACCTGCTCTAAAGCTACTCTATGCACCACGAGGTTCTGGACCTCCTCCTGAATGTTCTCGACTCTCTCGAGGGATATCTCCTCAACAACACTCACAATATCGTCTATGCGGTCCTCGTGCTTGACTAACCTAGCAGCCAACAGCGGAATGGTATGATGCATCGGCTCTCCTGTGACCGGAAGCACAGCTGAGGAACTCTCTCCAAGCTCCGAAGCTCTAGGGGCTCCATCCTCGAACCTCCATCGACGAATACAGTCCAGCAGAAAAGACCATCTACGGGCACCAACCCTCCTATGAGCACTAGGGGATGTGGTGGTCTCAGTGGTAGTAGGTGGGGGTGAGGAAGTAGGAGNAACACCCCGAAAATTTTGGAATACAGCGAAAGTCTTATTCGGGGTAATTACGTATCGATCACAGTCAAAATTATAGAAAAATAGTTCAAAAGATAGATTTTATATCATTCAATGAAAACTCAAATATTCAGAGTTACAAAACATTTTTCAAAGTAAAATGCTTCCAAAAGAGGTGGTGAGTTTGAAGAGAATGATAAGTTTATTTTAAGATAAAGGGAGGTCCTATGCCCTTTTCGCCTGCTCCGTGCCATCATGCCGCTAATTTCTTGAGATAAACGTGCTAAAAAGTCGACACAAAAGTTGAGTGAATCCATAGTAGTTAAATTAAGTAGTAGTTTGAACACAAGACAGTTTTGTAAACAATGAGCTCTCGGATTAGCTCTGTAATGAATATGTATAAAAATTAATCTATACATATGATATTGCTCCTAAGGTTCACGAAACACAAGCCTTGACAGTCATGTACGCAATCACCTACACCACGAAGGATGTAGATGACGAAGGGCCCTCAAGGGAAATTATGCTAGTTTCCCGGAAGTACGAATATAGCTCACCTCCTGCCAACTATTCGAATTGACTTAGGTAGGTTGCCGGTCCCAATAGATCTATCAACTATATTTCGCGCTCACTCGCAAGTGATTAAGGTTCGTGAAAGAGGGACTTTTAGCATAAGGATAACTTAGGCAATATGAGGGAAATAATCGCATACTAAAAAAATACTTGTGCTCGGTTTATCGCATGTATTTCCCCACGGGGTTTTGAAAACAATTTAAAAGGTGGGACTATGAACTCACCTTGGTAATGTAGGTTCCGATTAGTGTTCAAGTGAGAACAATAAATAGTTATGAATAACAGTGAATAGCTTGTGACTTGCGACCTAAATTTATGTGATATATTTAGTTTATAAACGACCTTACGGGTTTCGATGCGTGAAATGACGTGCGCGGAAATCTTCGAGTGCGGTTGCGTCGGATTAGTAAGTTTGAAAATAATTATAATAGTTGTTGTTACTTGTACGTAAAACATTATCAAGTTATTTAGACGATAGGAAAATATATTTATTTTAGAAAAAACTTGTAGTTAAAAAAAAATATTAAATATGTATATGTAAAATAATATATGTTATATTTATTAAAAATATATGTATAAAGTTAAATATGTAAAGTTTTTCAATGTTTAATATATATATATATATATATATATATATATATATATATATATATATATATATATATATATATATATATATATATATATATATATATATATATATATATATATATATATACACATGTCAAGTTCTACCCTTATCTTTATAAAATTTACACTTTTAACCCTCATGTTAAAATAATTACATTTTAGTCCAAAATAGTACTTTTACACTTTTTACCTTAACTTTCATGTAATTACAGATTCTACCCTTAAATTTTTATTTAATATCACTGTTTCAGTTAGATCC
>LBNU01007644.1:19980-35864 GCA_014162995.1 Artemisia annua
TAAAAGCGTAACACTTTTCGTCTCATCAAATACCCTTACACTTGAGATTTGCTTGTCCTCAAGCAAATGAGCTTTTATTCCAATCAAAATATGAGTTAGGGGTCATTTAACACGAATATAAAAGTAATTACAACAAATAGTTACTAGACCCTAATCATAACAAGCACGGAAATCATACACTAGCACCTCACAAATAGTTTTTGGATTCTCTCATCTCTCAAATGTCATAGAATTATATCTCACAAATGAAAACGGAAAATAACACTCACTACCTGTCATAGCAAATAGATTACCATAGGCTTGGGAAAGGATCAATTACTCCTCCACTAGGCGAATTAGATGCTGTACCGAGCCTAGAGTGGACATCGGTGCGCCTCTCGTTATGGTCGCACTCTAGATAGCGCGGTGGGGATGTTCCATCGAAGTTAAGCCGAGCGTGTAAGTTCTGGCTCAGCCTTCTTCTTGCCTCCTCTTGGAGGAGATTGGTCAACGTTTCGTAATTTTTGGATACAAAATTTTTCAACGTTGACTCCTGAGTATCTTCTTCCAGCGCAATGATATTTTCTTCCAAAGCAGTGCCCTTATCTCGGTTAGGCGCGCCTGGTGGCACAGTGTTGTTCACTGTGGGTACCGTTTGATGGGGAGTGTTGAAGAGGTTTCGCTGGAGATCATCAGCGTTTGGGACCACCGTGGTGGTCTGAGTCGTTTCCGCGGGTAACTCTACTGTTGGAAGAATTGGGGGTAGTCCCGGTTCCTAGTGACCAGGCGTACTGGTTGTTCCAGTGGTTTGCCTAGAGGTTAGGTCTTGATAGTTCTTCCTCTGGGGATCACCACGTGTCTTATCCAATAGCGGAGTCCGCTGATTTAGGTTTTTATGTTTTGTCATCCTAATTCTTAGTGTAGGGTCCCACGGATGGCGCCACTTGTTGATACAAAAGTTGGGCGTTCCTTGTTTGAGTTCCTGTTCTCGTGCCAATTAGATCTTAATGCTCTTGAGACCTGCGCACTAAGAAAGTAACAGACACCGTTAGGCTTATCGAGGGATTGTTTCCCCTGATTATCCTCCGGCGTGAGAGTAAGTAATCGATTTAGGGTTGTGAAGAGTTTTAGGGTTGTAAGTCGTACCTTAGACGAGAGCTATGATGCCCTATATATACACACGTAACCGATAAGGTTTCGTGCTCCTCACTCTTCGGTGTATCCACCGATATCGGATTTTCGATATATATCTCCTTATTTAGGAGATATCCTATATCTTAATCCATAAATAGTTTTGGGTTTGGGCCCCGTGAGCCCAAACCGTCTAATTGGTAGTCCAATTATTATTATCGTAGCCCACTCGTGGTGGGCTTAATGTTAGTGAGTCATGATATTCGGGTTCGTGACCCGAATATAGACTATACGTCATCAACCATCAAGTGACATTAAACTTAACTGATGCAAAAACAATTATATCTATATATGTTATATTTTGATTATTTAAGGATTAATAAGATTGTCTTTTATATTCATTTTACTCTTTATATGGCTAAATTTTCCAAAACAACAAAGATACCAAACAACATAAAGTAGTTTTTGCAATCTTACCAGGGTGTGTATATAAACTGGAATACAAATCATTCATGTCACTTAAATAGAAAATCGCATGCCACTTAAATAGACCAAAGGTAGGAAGTAAACTACTATCAAATGACTCTAAACTTAACTTAAAAAACAAACAATGTTATGTTATGTGTTAAATCTTTTGTATGATTGCCTCTTGTATTCAGTTTACTCTTTGTATGGTTAAATCTTACCATCTACTAACTTTTTGAATGGGTATGGTTCACTTGACACTACATAAGTATTGTCAACGGTTTAAACCATTGATATCAGATCATCATCAGAATCAGAATCATGAAGAACATTGAGAAATCTGATGCAGGGGAAGATGATTCATCTTCATTTGATCCTTTGCCTGACGAAGTTGTTCTCCAAATTTTCAGAAAAATAATCCATTTGGAACCTTATTCCCTTGCAGACTTGTTTCCAAACTTTTCAACCGGATTACCCTTCAAGTTGACACCATTCGCTTCATCACTAAACCTTGTACTTCATACCAGTCGTTTTCGTCTGCAATTCGGTCTTTGAAGAAGTTTGAAGAATTGAAGTCTCTAAGTATCCATATTCCAGCTACCCCTGAACATCCCTACATGTGTATTTTGCACAGGTATATACGTGGTTTCCAGGATCGATTTAAGAACAAGATATACAAGAATCGATTCATTATAATATGAACAACATAAATCTGTTACACTGTTTTTAATTTGACACACTATAAAACGTACACATACTAATCTATTTATAAGGTTCCAACCGGTTCTATGTGAACCATCGTGACCCTTCATGAAAGGGTGTAACTATAATAACTAACTTCCTGTAACTAACTTTAACTACCTATAACCGCTAAACGGTTATTAACTATCTACTTAACATGTTCAGCCCCTTGGCTTCTGTTTGTTACAAATTAAACCTTGTCCAACAAGACTTTATCAATTACGGTCCAACAATTCCCCCCTAATTGTTTAAATCTTGTTCTTCGAATCTTCACGCTCTTCTCCGCGTTCTCTTCCATGTTGCCTTTCAATCTAACACCAACTTTTGCAGTCTTGCATCTCTTCCTTGGAGTTCCATCTAGCGCATCCTCTATTTCAACACTCATCTTTGCAAAAGCCTTTGGTTCCTTTATCCAAGCAGTCCCACTGCTATTCCCGACCACATCTTTTCCTGGCCTTCCCTGCTTCGATCTTTGTGCTCCCTCACAGTAAACCTTCACCATTCCTATGTACTCCATGTAGCAATCATTTACTGCTTCCTCATCCGTTTGTGTTAGCCCAAGTAACAGCCCATAGAAGTCTTTCTCGCTAGCCTCTTCTTTCCGGTACCACACTCTCCTTTCAAGCGTCAAAACGTTTACCACTTCTCCCTTTGTGTTGCGTTCCAGCAATCCTCACAAAGTCCTTCCAACGTTGTCTCTTTTCTCCCTTTGTTGTCGCGTTCCAGCAATCACCAACAAAGTTCCACCGAATTCCTTGGCCAGCGTATTCCTTGGTGTCCTTTCCCTTCCAAGTCTTTTGATCTTGTTGATCAAAAGTTGAATCAAACTTCTTGTAATCTTGCAACCTTCTCTCTGATACCAGTTTTGCACAGGTATATACGTGTTTCCAGGATCGATTTAAGAACAAGATATACAAGAATCGATTCATTATAATATGAACAACATAAATCTGTTACATTGTTTTTAATTTGACACACTATAAAACGTACACATACTAATCTATTTATAAGGTTCCAACCGGTTCTATGTGAACCATCGAGACCCTTCATGAAAGGGTGTAACTATAATAACTAACTTCCTGTAACTAACTTTAACTACCTATAACCGCTAAACGGTTATTAACTATCTACTTAACATGTTCAGCCCCTTGGCTTCTGTTTGTTACAAATTAAACCTTGTCCAACAAGACTTTATCAATTACGGTCCAACAGTGTAGGTGGAAGATTAAATGCGGAAAAAATCTCGATTCAGTTATATTTCTGTCACCGAATTCAGTTTACCATAGCAAGAAATATGTCAATGAAAATGCGCACGAAGAAGAAGATATGGAGTTAACTTCGGAGAAAAGACTTGCTGCAATGGAATGTTTGGATCATGCGGTGTTGAGTCATGTTATGTTGGTGACCTGCATAAAAAATATCCCACTCCTGGAAAAGGTTACCCTCGCGGATTCAGGGAAAAGGTGTAGGATTTCTCTCAATAGGGAGAAAATTGCTGAGATGAGGGGTCTAACTTCACCGTATGACCCAATTAGATGGAATAGGATGAGTAAGTGTTATGTCCCATTGCTGGAGTTGCCAGTTTCAGGGTACGTATTGAAGGGTGT
Source organism: Artemisia annua (assembly GCA_014162995.1). Classification (NCBI taxonomy): domain Eukaryota; kingdom Viridiplantae; phylum Streptophyta; class Magnoliopsida; order Asterales; family Asteraceae; genus Artemisia; species Artemisia annua. The sequence goes on from LBNU01007644.1 coordinate 23,904, forward strand.
AACTGTATTTTTAATGGAGAGGGACGATCTGCCAATTGGGAATGATTCTTTTATGAAGATTGATGATGATGATTCTGAAGATAAATTAGAGGCTGCATTTAATGAAGCGTTGATGGAGATTTTCAAGAAACATGCGGCCCGGTTTGAAAGGCAGAATGGTTTTGCTTCAGTTGCCTTTCTTTGACGTTCTGGTTTTTAGCCCCTCCTCTGCGACTGAATATCTCGTGACAAGAAGTTGCTAGTTAAGGTAGAGACGATGTTTAAAAGTCTATCTTAGTATTCTAATTGCAATCAGATATTATGTTTTTAGTAGCCTCTGCTGTGACATTTGTGATACCTATGGATGTTCAGAAGCCATGCTATTGTAGGAATCGTTCTACTTAACGAATAGTCTAACAAGTTAATCATATGGTTGCTTTCTTATCTTTATTCCTTTCATTATGTGGTTTTATCTTTTAGGAAGTTTAAAGTGTTCAATTTTATGTTTGGAGCTTCCATATTTCCATCAGGTAGGTGTTGATAGTAGCGTCTGCTCAAGTCGAAGGTTAAGTTCACTTTTATCTGTCAATTGATGTAATCTGTGATAGAGGATAATTATGTTAATCAGAGGGGTCTTGACAAACATGATATGACATTGATTATGAAAATGCTGACATTACGCTTCTATGCATATTTTGTGCTGCAATCATGATTTACTCTGTTGCGGGACAGTGTGAACTATGTTGGCTACATTCAATTGACACAAGCACTTTCTTTTTGGAAAAATAATCGCAAACTTTATAATTCTATAGTTTTAAGTTGTTAAATTGTCTTAACAGAAGGTGCAAATTTAGCTAATTTGTTGTAGCGAGCCACTCATTTAGGATACGTACTAGCCTCACGAGTTTCACAATGCGTGATGAAGGAGATAACTTTGATTTTGATGGAAAATTGACCTTCACGACATCATCTTGTTTGCATATTTTATTTTTTAATGTGATCTTTTGTTGTTTGCATACTATCTTAGAAGATTGTTGTTGACAAATAGTTTTATTTGACTCCTTCGAGCTTGCTAAGCAATGTTGCCTATTGATGATTTGGTCGCCATTTACAAGTTTATAATTTAGGATCTGAAGTTACAAAAGATGAGCCACTGTCTAAACTTCAGCTGAGATATATATTAAGGATATTTAACTAGCTATCAAATTACTTGCATTAGGTATTAGGCAAGAGTTTATTCAACACTGCATTTGTGTAAACTGATTTGGTATGCAATAGTAATATAGTGCCATATTGGAGTTCTAAAAATTGATCGATACGCATCATAACTTGTTTCCTTCTGTATACTCCGTTAAATAGGGCCTCTGGTCTTATATTACCTCTTTTGTTGGAAGTAGTGCTCGAATATCGGTCGTTGGGTTACATAATGGTTTGGATGGGTTTGTTTCCAAACGGGTTATAATTAGTTTGGACCAAAGCGGGGTTGGATAAGGTTACACCAACCCACAATGAATTTTAATCTATTTTGGATGAGTTTTAACTTGTGTTGTGTGACCAATTTTACTCGTTTTCGCTTCACTAAAGTGTTGTAACTTAACATTTCTTCGCTTCACTTAAGAATGTGGACTTTGACCTCCTCACGAAGGAAGATGGGAAGATTATTTTGCCTAATCTACAGGAAAGTGATGATGATGCTGATCCAATGTAGCAATTGGATATTTTGGTGTTCTTGTTTATGTGTAGTTAGTGTGGTCGTTTTGTGTCATCTCACAAATGATCTAGTGGTTGTTCAAGCGGTTGCTTGAGGTTATAATGTGGTATTTTAGCCACATTTCATTGTACTTATTATTTTTATTTTTATTTATTATTATTATTATTATTATTATTATTTTTGTAATATATTTTACCGGGAAAACCCTTTACCCAAAAAACATTTCTGAATCATTCTAGATTAAACCTAACACAAATCAAATAATTTGTAGATATATAGGTCGAAATGCCGAGAGTCACCATAAGTTGTACATGTTCCCCTGTTGGATTTATAAGTCCAAACGATTTAGTCCTAAGTTTAATTTTAAGACAGTATATTTTATGTATTATTATCTCAGATTTATGACAACCAATAAGGTTGTTTGTATAGGATCGATGACATGTCAAATGTGACAGTTATTATAGGTAATTCGGTTTGTGGCAGTTATGAGTGAAGAGGTGTGACTTTTGGACAAAAGTAACCATTGCATCTCTTAATTCATACCTGTTCATAACCTATATATACTTCTGTATCTAGACGAATTATATCATCAATAATATTTCAGTTATTTCTCTTGTCTAATTTCCCTCCAAAATCTGTATACAATTCGTTTCTTTCACTGCACATACATTTTACTCACAATCATACACAAACAGTCACAATATGGTAAACACCAATTACTACATTGAAAACAGATGGGCAAATTCAAACCAGAGATCTGTTGAGAGGCACAATATGTGGCATCAGAGCCAAAAGCCTGGGAGTAGCACTCTCAACAAATCTCAAACAGAATTCGTCCAAAGAAGAATCAAAAGAAACAATGAATCTACATTTGGCAATCACATCAGGCAGATATCAAAAGAATGCAAGGAGATGTTGAAAAAGAAATTGGAGGAGATCAGTGTGCACAACAAGAAAGTAACACAGAAGAGAGCAATGTTTGAAAGATACAGGAACTATGTTTGCTTCAACTGCAAATTAAGGGGACACATTTCAAGACACTGCCCTGATCTTGAAAAACAATCAGAACCTACAAAACCTAATACAGAAAAGCAAACACAAACAATATGCCCTGGAATCATTACTCAAACATCACAGATCCCAATTGAATACCCTGAATCCATTCACCTTTCTACAGATTTCATGGTAGAGGGCACTGATGAACTAGATTGGAATCAAATCTGGTATGTTAGCAATAGGATCAATAGACATGTTTGCTCTAACATGTCTCTTTTCTCTAAACTAAAAGAGAAATTTATGGTGGAGAAGAATGAAGAACAAAATAAATTTATCTTCATCCATGGAATAGGAGAAGTGCAAATCAAGATAGGATCAGAGATCTTGGTTATTCCTGGTGTTCATTATACACCAGAGATCACTCTCAATATTCTCTCTGCATCACAAATGGAGGCACAAGGATTGGAACTCATTTTCAAAGGCAATAGATGCAAGCCCACTCCAATGTTCAAAGAACATACTGCCTGCTTCTTTGATGCAAACAGGATGAACAAAAGACATAATGAATACTTGGAAGGATATTATAGGATGCTTGATGAAGATTCCAACCAATTCGATGGTCACAAGGATGAACACCACAAGGAAATGGCAGTCTCCTTCACACACAAATGCAACATATGTGAGGAAGAGGGACATATTGACTACATGTGCCCACAATATCCAATGGCTGCAGAAGATGATGACTATGTCATTATCAAAGGTGTACATCTTCCAATCTTAATCAAATCTTTCAATGATTGTATATCCCTTTTAAATTTAATTGGAGATAATAATTTAAACAGTAAAAATTGGAACCTTTTTAGACAAAACTTCATTGAAGCATATTTTTGGTTCTATTCTACTTATCTCAAAAAGGATATACCAGAACCCTTTCCACCCAGAATTCATGGGAAAGAAATCCATTTAATGGATTTGCACATACTTGTTGAAACACTAGGGGGATACCTTGGTGTAGATTTCTCAAACAAATTTCCTTATATTGCTGAACTATTTGGCCTAGAAAAGATTTTTGGTCAGGATTTAAAGGAATGTTACAACAAATACTTGAATGTATTCATTTGCTTTTATAAAACAGCAAATACGTCACATGATGAAGCAGAAAGACTGGCTTCAAAGGGCAAACAAATATGCCATGATGATCGAGATGATCAAGTGACAAGAACCTCTTCTAAGGACATTCAAAAGTTGGAACATTTCGGTGTAAAACTTGAAGACACCACTGACTCAAGCCAAGAACATCATATCAGCACTCAAAATGAACAAGGATCAACAAGCAGAAACTTTGAAGGGGTCAAGGACAACAAAAATGACTTCTCAGTCATTGTCTAAAGATTGGAAAGTCATTTGAACTTAGGGAGTACTGTTGGATTTATAAGTCCAAACGATTTAGTCCTAAGTTTAATTTTAAGACAGTATATTTTATGTATTATTATCTCAGATTTATGACAACCAATAAGGTTGTTTGTATAGGATCGATGACATGTCAAATGTGACAGTTATTATAGGTAATTCGGTTTGTGGCAGTTATGAGTGAAGAGGTGTGACTTTTGGACAAAAGTAACCATTGCATCTCTTGATTCATACCTGTTCATAACCTATATATACTTCTGTATCTAGACGAATTATATCATCAATAATATTTCAGTTATTTCTCTTGTCTAATTTCCCTCCAAAATCTGTATACAATTCGTTTCTTTCAATGCACATACATTTTACTCACAATCATACACAAACAGTCACAATATGGTAAACACCAATTACTACATTGAAAACAGATGGGCAAATTCAAACCAGAGATCTGTTGAGAGGCACAATATCCCCGACTCATGAAGGATTAAAAGATTGAAATTAGACAGCTACTTTAAAGTTTAAACAACAAAAGTAAAGGTGGATGTACAATTAAATATGTTGCATTTTTGTATATAATGTACTTGGATTCTATTATGATAACCTCGAAATGATGAACAACAACAGTTATACACATCTTCATGTAACCGGATATGAGAGGTAGGATGTAGGCAGTCACATCCTTACGACAACTTCATAATGAAATATTAAAATGCTATTAATTTAAAGCCAATGATGAGGTTACTTCCGATATATTATCATATTCTCCTTTCATATTATATTAAAACAAATTCACCTAGAGATGAACCTACTTGAGGACTATATTGATACATTGTATGATGCATGGAGTAGTTAGCATACATGCATGGAACCACCAAGCATGCGTATCTCTGTATCAAATCTCAAATCTAAGTGAAAATCTCTATATGGAATCTCTATCCACTGTATCAAATCTATGAGAAAATATTCATATCGAATATCTGTGAAAATCTAGCAAGTTGCATAGGTTCCACTTGCACCCTTATTCCTTATAGGCTAAGCATATGTTCATCTATAAATAGCCTTCAAATATTACTTGTAAAACAGGCACCAATCTGCTCCTAAACACTTTCTCATAACCCTCTATCTATAGCTTAGCATTCTAGCTCTTAAGCATGCTCATATATACCATTACGATCAATACTAACTTGATCGTCGGAGGGGGTTCCCCCGGGCTCAGCCCGGGACCTTTCTAACGAGCTTTCTTTGTCTTTTCAGCACTGTTACCGAAGACCCAAAAGTCAAGGTCAAAGCGAGTCAGACGGCCAAGTCATCGCCTTGACGACCATGCGGATTTTGGTAGCATCAGCCAACATTATCAAAAGTTATACGCGGCAAAAAAGGTGGGTCAGGTCGAAATAATCAGAGTTAACAAAAAAAAAAAGAAAATGAAGTTATTGGATAAAACTTAAAAGAGCTTAAGAGAACGTTGGGTTATTAGCCCAAAATCAAGATAACATTTAGCCCAACTCATCTCTTGATCCGACCTAGATATAAAACGGTTAAAATATATATATAAAAATGGATGAAAACATATAAAAAAAAAGATGAAAACGTATAAAAATGCATAAAAAGAATGAAAACGGATAAAAACATAAAAAAAATGATTTAAAATATATGAAAATATATAAACCAAAAAATATAAAGATAATTGCAAATGGCTGTTAGAATGGTCGGTGTAGGATGACACGAAAGATTATGGTTAGAATGGTGTATCTTTTATATTTGTAGATCCCCGTATGTTTTGTTTGTAAAAAAAATGAGAAAGAAAAAAGTGAGATGAGTAGAATGGGCTATTTAACTTTTAGTTAAAGTTTAGAGAATGAGAATTTCACTTTTTTGAAATTGTTGGAAAAAATGTAACTAAACAAATTTTCAATTTTTCACATTTCATATGAAAAAGTTCCCGAAAAAATAGAATTTTTTTTTTTTACCAACTAAACGGCCGCTAAGGTAGCGTTTGGTTGTAGAAAAAATTTCATATTTTTCCGTTTCTAAATTCTTTGAGAAGAGACTGGCTTTTCTTCGCTAGAGAAGAGTTGATACTTTTGAAAACCATTTAAATGGAGTTATATTGTTCCTTTTTAAAAATAGTACCTCGGATTGCAATGGTGGGCGGCTGCGAGGGTGGAAGGTGGAGATGTAAGATAATTGAATAGTAGATCGAAAAATCTCGTCTTTTTTTAAGAGAGAAATATGTGAATAATGGTATATTGAGGTTTTTATTTTTCTAGTTTAAATTTGGAAAGTAAGAATTTCATTTTATTTATTTATTTATTTATTTTTATTTTTTTGAAAATTGTTAGAAAAAAGTTTGACTGAATGGATTTTTTCTTTTTCTATTTTTCTGTGAAACAATTTCCTGAGAAAATGAGATGTTTTTCATCAACTAAACGCACCCCAATGACTCAATCTACTATTTTTCACTTTTTTCTCTAAAAAAAAGACGTGATTTCTCAATCTACCATTCAAATAACACATTCTAAACACTAATCACAATTGGTAACATCTCCACCTTTCATCCTCACCGTCGTAGCCCACCGTCACAATCCGAGAGATATCTTTTCATCTTTTTATAAAGGAAAAAAGAATAACTACATCTAAATGAGTTTTCAAAATTCTCAACTCTTCTTTAGAGAAGAAAAACCATTCCCTTCTCAACAGTAGCGGCGATTAGCATGTGCAATTGGGACAACCGCACATGGCCACCGTTTGTAAGGGGCCTCCGATTTAGTATGCCAATTATTATTATACATGTCTAATGATGAGACGAAAAATGTTATGTTTTTAGGGGTCTGTTTGAGTCCTAATTCGTATATTATTGGATCGGATTTCACCCAAAGTCGTTTCTTTTCCCATTTTAGGTACTTTTGAGGAGAAAATCACAAAAGAAGCATTTTCGGGCGTTTTCGGAATGAAAAGTGCGGAAAACAACAAAATCTCAAAAGACCCTAAAGTGCACAGAAGGTGACGGCGTCACAAGCTTCAACGTGACGACGTCAGGAACAAATGAAGTGAAGAAATTGGAAGTTACTCATGNAAAACTTATATAGGATATTATACATCTAACTTTTTAATACAAAATAATTTAGTTTTTTTTCTATTATAAATAGCATATATAATTATATAATAAGAGCTTTAAAACTTTTGGGATAATTATTTGATGCATATATTGGAATAAAATGCACATTTAGTGCAAAATCATCCCTTCCATCAAATTTGGTTTCATCTTTGGTGCTCACTTTTGAGATGGCCTAACGGAATATTGATTTGTAGTATGGAGGACGTAGTAAAAGTGACCACTCATTGTATTTTATTAAGCTCGTATATGTGTTTATGAGTTTATATTAGTTTGGCTTATATTTGATAATAATCTTAGTATGATATGAAAACAATGTTTTTTTTAGAACAATAATTTTAACTATCTTACAATATTTATACCACAAAGCTTTCTAACACGTCCTAAGCGGACTTGAACCCGCGACTATTTGGTTGTGGAGCTTCTCACATGAGTTACCATTTGGATAGAAGCTCTTTACTGACATAAAAATAAGGTGTTTACGTCATAAATAGCAACAAACTTTTTTTAACGTCCCGTCTTTGTACGTGAACTACAAAAAGTATCATTAAATGCAATGAATTTATGTTTCAATATTTGTCACATCAAAAAAGTGACACGTGTTAGTTTTTTTGGTATGACAACACATCAAATATTTATATTGAAACATTTTATAAAAATTCGTTACATTTTAACGATAATTTTTATAGTTCATGTAGGTGACTCTGAAAAAAGTTTGTTGGTATTTCACTATTTTGACCCAAAAATAAAAGATAAGTTTATTAAAGCAAGAATTAGGTGAAAATAAGAGTAAACAAAATGAAATCTAGTAAAATATCTTAAACCACACGCCTCAATTGTCAAAAATCAAAATATCAAAACACACCTACCACCATCCAATCGGAAAAAACCAACAATGACATCACCGGCACCCTTCTCCGCCGCAACAACCACCATCCCCACCATAAACCACCGTCACATCCCACCCACCTCTCTCACATTCACAAACCCCAACATCCCAATCTCAAAACCAAATCCACACCGTCTCACCCTCACCATCACCACCGCCACGTCATCAGATTCCACAACAACAATCCCAACTCCTTTAAAAAAAGAAGAAAACAGTGTGAAAGTAGGAGCTAGGGTTAGGGTTACAGCACCGTTGAAAGTGTATCACGTGCCTAAAGTATCGGAAGTTGAATTGAATGGTAAGGAAGGTAGAATTAAGGAGAATATTTCTGTTTGGAAAGGGAAATATATTTCGGCTAATTATCCGATTAAAGTCGAGTTTTTCGAAGTGCTTGAGGGGCGCGGTGATGCGCCTGTTAAGTTTTTCGCGCATTTGAGAGAAGATGAGTTTGAATATATTGATTGATTTGATTGATTATTTTTGGTGTTGTGGATGTATATAGTTGCAATTTTTGTAACTCATTGTTGTTTAGACGATGTTCGGTTGTAATAAACTCACACGAAAAGTTTGGGATATCCATAGAAGCCTGCGCGGCGAATGGTAACAAGTTTGAGATTTTTATAGAAACTGTTGATCTGTTTATTGTGTTTTGAACTTTTGATATAGCAGATAATATAATAAGTTTTGACTTTTGAGTGTTTGGATAGAAATGATTATTTGATAATTTGCTTATTTGAGGTTCAAATTAGCAGTTTGGGAGTTGCGTATCTGATTAGCAGTTTTTTATGATTATATTTTACATAAGCATTATTTTCTAGCTAGTGACTGCGTGTCTTAATATTGAGTTTTGTTGCAACAGACCCAAATCTGATTCTTCTTATTACAAAAAGCATATGCAGTTAGAAAAGCAATCTGAGTCTCTCCCTAAATAAATAGCTTTAGGTTTGGAGAGCATCTGATTTTATGCCATTTTATGATCGATGATCCTGTAAGAGTTCTGATTTCTAACGTATAGCATGTGGTAGATTAGTTGGGGTCCAAATTATTGTGCCAATGTTGCTGCATCGACTACATTAAGGAATTGAAACTTAGAAATGCTTATGTAATTGATTGTTTGCAACTGTTTGTGTTTCTTTAAATATACAGTCTAATATCCAACCATACAGATATATAATGCATTTTATTATATGTATGAACCTATTATATTATAGAAATATTGCCTTCTTAGGATCCTATCGAGAGAAAGAGAGATCTTAAGTAACTATTTAATCTTCCATCATCAGCATTTCACCTCAGTTAGTAAACAAGTTTTGATAGAATCAATTTGTTTATGATTATCTACTTGTATGAGGGCAATGAAGAGTATTGGGAAAGGTGTATCTAAGGTGCTAGTGATTCATTGCTTACACTCTTGATCCTCTAATAGCGAATTGTGAAACGCTTGTGTATTTGTTATTATGCTGTGTTTACATCAGAATAATCCACACACCCTTAATAAGAGGCTTTGTATGGAGAGCTACGAACCCAGCTTATATACTTGTGACACGTGTCTTTGGAAAGTCTAGTATTCCATTTATACTTGCTAAATCAGGTAGAATCACGATTTCCAGGCTACCTTATGTCTCTTAGAAATTTTGACTCGTTCATTGTGGCTAATAAGAGCAATGCGTAAATCTGGGACAAAATGGACCGTGGCAGGAGCAGCTGTGAGATTTTAGTTCTGATTGTAAACAAGCATTTAATGCATGCGAGAACTACTACAAGCTGCTCAGGTTTACTGTTTCATGCATTAACGCGATTCAAATTGAGTTTCGCATGCTACTAGAAAAGCTCTATATAGAAGTAGCTTTCTAGTCTAAGTCATTCATCTCTCCTACTAACTGTCCATTTTGTTACAGCTATGTATGGCAAGTTGTAATCTCATCTTTTACATAACTGATTTGATTACTATCATACATTTATATTCTACCTAGATATATGAATGTTTCTGACTGATTCAGGGACATAAGCCCTGGTTGGTGGAAGCTTTCTTTTTGGACTGTCGCCTTCATATGTCCTCCGATCCGATGGATAGATTTAATAGATATTAGTTGTTTGTTTAACTAGATGTCTCGTCTTATCTTCGTCGATTTGATGGTATTCATGAAGGATGTGCGAGGATATGTCGATCGCAGGATTTTCAAACTAAGGGGTTCATACATATAATAATGCATATCATATAATCTGTATGTTGTGATATTAGACTTTATATTTATAACAGACTCTAACTATGCAAACTTACCTCAAAACGGGCTCCAACTATATTTCTATTTGAACGTGTCCAGGCATGTTCTTCATAATGTTCTAGATCACGAGCTTGAAGTATCGTCGCTAGGATGAGAGTATCCAGTGTTCAATCCCAATACGTCTAATTTGGACGATCATCTAATTCCCCTACCTCACTAATCTGTCTATTTGTTCTTTAGAATGAATCAAGATACCATATCTAGCCCGAATATTAAATTTTCTCTCTGTAAATTTAATGGCATAATATCCGCTCAGATGCGTCGAATGTACACACTCCATAGCCTTCTTTTTCTCTCTTTTTTTTTAGGGAGAGCAATCATCTTGAATTGCATGTTTCTAGTCTGCATGATGTCTTATCTTTGTCAATCCAAGTAATCCGAACCTGTTCAAGATTTTTGTGGCATACTGTTGCAACCTAACTATAATACATCGATAAGAGCCACGCACCCACTATGAGCCGGTGCTCAGCTCTATGCTAAGCCTGCCTTGGGAGAATATCGTCTACTGATGACTTAGTGAACTCAAATGTCATATATAATAAAATCTTATCAGGCTATAATCCGAATACGCTCAACTCTTGTCTCGCAAAACTGCTTAGAATTAAAAATCCTCCAAATAAGCGTAGGGCAATTATAATAGTAGGATCATTACTATTACGTATGCGAGGTGGGATTAGAAGTCACACTAATTTGTATGTTTATTCTGTAAACTTCTTAAAGGGAAAATTTGGAAGACAACTCCTTCTAGTGATGAAACATGTATGAAAGATAAAAGCTTTAATCTAACCGAGTTGCCAATATGAAGATGTTGTGTAATTTGATAAAATGGGACAGTTTTTAGCATGGGTGAAATGGGCTGGTAGGATTGCGTTAATTACTTAATCTTGCAAACACCTTTAATGTGATAATCAGGATTATGAAGTTGGTACCTTTTGGGTTACTTTAAACCTATTTGACCCGTTTATCTTTTAGTTGAAATGTTTGAGATAAATCAGCATACAATATTACTATATACATGAAATGGATCAAAACAAGTTTGTTTGATGTTGCAGGCGAGCTGTGGGAGGACTGTACTACCTTTCGTATTTGGACAGGAATATGCTTGTGGGTCGAGCGGTGGGAGGTGGTGGCGTGTTTGTATTTACTCGGGCTCAAAACATCTTGTAACTTAATTGAGAATTTTCTATATGTTCTGTACAAAAGACCTTTTTAAAGGAGGTATATATTCCATACCACTAGAAGGTATCGTATTGAATGCCTGATGTTTATTGGCTATTGTATTATATGCTGATAAAAGGAATAGAGGTAAGATGTTTATCTGTTTTTTCTTTTTCTTAAATTGGAACAACGTTTCGTACACGAAAAGGAATGTGCTGCAAGAGCTGTAATAGAAGTGTGAGAAGAAGAAAAGACTAAGATCATCTCCAATGTGTACACAAAAGTAACACCAGCTTAACGCCATTTTACACCAAATCTAGTGTTACACGAAATACTTGCACCAAATACATAGTAAATTAATTTTAATACCATTTAAAAAAAAAAAAAAAAAAAAAAAAAAAAAAAAAAAAAAAAAAAA
>LBNU01007644.1:37920-55229 GCA_014162995.1 Artemisia annua
TTTTTTTTTTTTTTTTTTCTTTTTTTTTTTTTTTTTTTTTTTTTTTTTTTTTTTTTTTTTTTTTTTTTTTTTTTTTAATATTTTTGTCTTTTAGGAAAAAGGAGACTTTGTTTTTATTTAAGGACAATATTATTACTTTGAAAAGATTGCATCCACAGCTCCTATTATATAACACACCATACAGTATTTCAATTTTATTTTATTGAGTAGATAGAAATGAGTTATCCAACAAGTGTTCATGCAATTGTTGAATGTTAGTTGCCTCTATAAAATCAACACTAATTAAATGATTTAGATTTTCTTAAAGTAAATGAGTAGAGTTATATATTAAATACCAAACTTTTATTGCATACCAAGGGACTCATCCCCATCATCCATCTAAAAAGAAATTAATGGTTGAGATTAAAAGCATTTAATATTTCACCCATTTTTTATAATTTAAATATCTCTTAAACCGTTAATCGTTAAGCGAAAGTAATTATACCATCGCGATGAGCATTTAGTTATCTTTCTATAGATATGCATTGTGATATACTTTCGACAAAAAAAAATTTTTCGTTTTTTTTCACTTTTTTTCGTGGCAGAAAAATATCATATGTGATATATCATATATGATATTGCATATCATATATGATATGTAATATCATATATGATATCATATGTGATTTTTTCGGCCACGAAAAAAAACGTGAAAAAAACGAAATTTTTTTTTTTGTCGAAATTATATCACAATGCATATCTATAGAAAGATAACTAAATGCTCGTCGTAACGGTATATTTTTTTTCGCTTAACGATTAACGGTTTGAAAGATATTAATATTTGAAAAAAAATGATGAAAGTGGGTTTTTTAAATTGTTGTGATTAATCTCATCAATTAGATCAAATAAATATGAGGGAAGATGGAGGGTGGTGATTAGTCCTTTGGTATGTAAAAAAAGTTTGGTCCTCAAATGATCTTAAATCAAAGTAAATAACGTAAGTTGATCGATCTTTAAACAATAGCCTCTATTATTGTTGTTAACAAATTAAATTTCTATCTTAGTTATTATTGTTCTAATATTAATATTATTAGGGTAAAGTCCATAAATTAGCAATATACTTTCTCAACTTTACAGAGTTAGGTAACAAACTATTTTTATTACCAATTTAGTATGTAGAACTTGCTAATTTTCGACAATATAGTCATTTTCCTCACCTGCTACCTGCTATGAACAGTAAAATGACCGACACCTCATTTAATTTTTTTTTTATTATGACTTGGAAATATAATACATGACTGTACTTGCCACGTCATTGTCTTCCTCAAATAAAAAATAATAATAATTCACAATTCAACACCAGTTCTAGAATACAACAAATCATTGATAAAGACTAACTGAATATGTTTTCTATTACAGAAAGTTCATAAAGTCCATAAATCATTGATTCAAGTTCTCGTAAATTTATGATCACAATAAACTAGCAGATCTGGTGTTTATCAGTGATTTGTTGTATTCTAGATCTGCTAGCGTTTATTGATCTGGCAACTGATCACAAACACCCACGTTTATCAATGATTTCCATCTCGACATATGATTTGTGAGTTCCACGTTTATCAATGGTTTCTGAGTTCCACGTTTATCACTAACTGATCACTAACTGATCAATAATGATTTGTGAGTTCCACGACATACCAACTGATCACTAACTGATCACTAACTGATCACAAACACCCACGTTTATCAATGGTTTCTGAGTTCCACGTTTATCAATGGTTTCTGAGTTCCATCTCGACATATTCAGTTCTAGAATACAACAAATCTGGTGTTTATCAATGATTTGTGGAGGTGGAGTTTATTGTGATCAGTTGCCAGATCTGCTAGCGTTTATTGATGTGGTGATGGGTGGCGGATTTTGGTGTTACTTGCAGTCATTGGTTTCTGAGTTCCATCTCGACCATGGTTGTTGTTGTGCATAATGATGTTGATGTTATTGATGATGATGGTGGTGGTGATTATTTAATGTTTTTTGGGTTGAAGATGATGAAGAAGAAGACATGGAGGAGATAGGATTTGGGGGAGATGATTAAGTATGGGTTATATAATTCTAAATTGGGTCAAATAACTAAAAACGGGTCAAACAAACGATGTTGGAAAATCCATGTGGAAATTAAAATAAAATATTTAATTACATGTAAACTCAACCGGTCATATTTACTAAATCGTTATATCTCAGCCGGTTTCAATGCCTAGATGAGTAATAAAAAAAGTTTATTACCTAACTTTGTAAAGTAGGGAAAGTATGTTGCTAATTTATGGACTTTACCTACATTATTATTATATGAGTAAATATCAAATAAAAAGATAAAATATTTGTAAAAATGTGACAATGAGTTTTTTTTTCCCTTAAACATTCTCTAAAAATTCCAAAAACATTTCACAAGATCGGGTATGCTGGTGCATAAAAAAGTTGTGAAGCAAGTTTTTCTATAAGTTTGATGCACAAAATTTTCAACTTATTTTAATTTGATGCACAATGTTATTTTGATCAAAATAACATTGCGCATCAAACTAAAATAATTTGAAAATTTTGTGCAGCAAACTTTTTTGCACATTAAAATTCATTTTTTGTGCATTAAAAAAATAAAAAACTCAAAATTAGAAAAACTTGTTACACAAAAGTTTTATGCACCAACATACCTGGTCTAGTGGAATTTTTTTGGATTTTGTCGAGAAAGCTTTAAAAAAAAAAAAAAAAAAAAAAAAAAAAAAAAAAAAAAAAAAAAAAAAAAAAAAAAAAAAAAAAAAAAAAAAAAAAAAAAAACTTACGAGCTTCTCATAAATATTTGTCTTTTTATTTTACTTACTCGATGTTATATTTTCTTTTAAACCAATATCAATTTGAAAACTTAACTACAACCAAACTACGCCTGAGTCTTGCATGGTAACAAATGAAGGATGTTTTCGTTTTAACATTTTGCCTAGTGAACAAAAGAGGGGGTACAATAAACATAGAAAATGATGAAAGACAACTACATGTTTGCTCTTACATACAAACGCGTTCTTAGACGGCTCTTACACCCGGCCTTAACAATGAAAGCTAGTTGTGTTGGATGTCAAATTCTAATATTCAGGATGCAACAAACATTTTCATTAAAACATCAAATGTGCATAAACTTAGTGAGAAGATTGTTTTATTAATTTGATAAATACCTGACGTATAGTTTAAGTAATTCTAGATACTTCGTATGTGAACTTGGATGGAAGAAAATACGGCTATAATTCTTCAATATACGAGGATTTATAGATTACAAGCGTCTTTTTTAATTTTCAACAAATTATCGTAATTTGTTTGACAAATATGTTTTCACTTTACATAAAAAAATTCTGAATCTGATAACATATTCACTAATTTTTTCTTATTGCACTCCGATTTCAAGACTGGGCGAGTGTTCAGTGACTTAACACAAATTATAATTCGTGACATACGAGTTTTTGACAAAATAAATTGCTATTTTAGTTAGCATTATCAATTATAGACATATTCTTTACGTCTTTAGTCATCAACTTTGGTTAATTTTGAACCATTTTCATAACACAAGAAGTCTAAGAGAATAATAACAGTATCTTTTCGTATTACATATAAAGATCAAAAAATAAATAAATGACGAGTTACGATATATAAGAGTTTTCCAAAAACCCGATAAAACAATGGCTCTAGCAACACTTGATCTTCATCGGTTTTCAGCTCTTGTGACGACGAGGAGAAGAATGATCAGAAACCGCGATACTTGAGGGAGTTGTGGGGTGAACTTTTTTGAACAAAGTTGGGAAGCAACCAATAGTCGAAGAAACATGATCATCGTCGTCGATTATGCTAGTTGTCTTCTTCATTTTTTCTTGATGGTGTTTCCTCATGACATAAGCTTCAGCAAGGCCAGAAGTGGCCATAGACATTTTTTTAAAAAGAAATGAGATATGAAAGAAATAAAGATATGAAATATGAAAGGTGGTGTTGAGGGTATTTATAGGAAAGTCTTGACTTGAAGGTCACGTTGAGGCTTTCAAATTTGACCACTTTTCTTCTCATTAGCTTTTATCAAGAAATATAATGCCAAAACTAGTAGAAGTGCGTTTTGGACTAAATTAAATTGCAAAGAAGTTTGGCCAAGCACTTTCTAGCCTCCTACTGGCTACCGGGACACTCGTGTTGTGGTCATCAAAGTCTCAAATTAGCAGAAGTGTCTGTTGGACTAAATTAAATTGCTAAAAAGTTAAGCTGATTAGTAAATGCTTTTATATCTAAAAGTGCTAGTATTTTATTCGTTTGTGGCTTTTCTTCGAATCATACAATCTTTACTTGTACGCATAAGATTTGATCGTCATTAGCTTAAAATATTATTAAAATCAGTTGTGATCTCTTGGGTTGAGTTACCTTTAAACTTATCAAGTACTTATAGATTTAGATAAATCTCGAAGGGTGGAATCCTGTGAGAAGAAAACTTAAAATGAGAAGAATGAGAAATAACAATAACCTCACATTTGAAATGCGCCGACTTGAATTAGATGCATCCTAATTAGTTTCGAAATTGATCTTAAAGTAAAAACGACGCAAAGTAGTATTAACAACAAATTTGACCCGCATGGGACGAAATATACATAGGTTCCGCCTAACTTGATGTAATGCATCTAATGTATGTATTTGCATCTAATTTTTTGCTATAAAATATATTAGGGTGCATCCAAAAGATTGAGGGTGCATATAATTCAAGTTGATGCATCTTTTATTTGTGGTTATCGTTATTTTTCATTATTCTCATTTTAAGTTTTCTTCGCATTTGATCCTAAATCAAACCTCGAAAGGGTAAAGGCGCATAACATATTTTGAGTTTATCCTTCACCGGGTACAAATTTGGTGTGCCTAGAGACAAGGGTCATAACGGTTACGGGGATACCTTGTTTATAATCATACATCTGAGTTAAAAACTCGGCCTCCAAGGTTGGGGTGGCAACTGCGTCGTGTTCGGGTTGACATATTAGAGCTCACAGATTGGAGGGTTAGTATAACCCCTAACCAAACATGACCCATTTATTTATTATGTTAAGAAACTCAACCGTAACCCAGACATGCATCACGTGTAACCCGTTTGTGATCCTTTTAACTTGTCTATGCAAATAGGTCAAGCGGTGAATAAAGTTGGTGGTTTGTCGATTTAACTAATTTAAATTCAAAAATGATATAAGAATCTAAAAAATGATAAAAATAACATCTAAATAACTACACGACAATTTCAATGATGTATGAGTTTAATTGTACTCATATTAAGTAAATAACAAAATACATTTAATCCAAATCCAACATAAAACCCAAGTTATATATTTTATTTGTAGTGGCTTATATATTTAAACGGGTTTACAGGTTAACCTATATAATACTTACTCAATCCAAACACGACAAGTTTATTAAATGAGTTAAAATGTTTTTGACTCAAACATGTTTATCCTCAACTCAGACATGTTTAACTTTGTATCGGGTTCGTATCATTTATCATGTCGTGTCGAAAATTGCTGGCCGGTAACTTGAATAGAGAAATCTTTTATATAATAAAAGAATTACATCATTTCGGAGTTTTTTTTGACAAAACAATCTTAGTGGAAAAAAAATTGGACCAATAGGAATGCTTGATTTTGACACATATGCGAAATCGAACAATATGATTGGCTATTAAAAAGTCAAAATTGAATTGATTTTGGTCAAACTTTAATAAATTTGGTGGAGAATTTGATTAAGGAAAAAAAACACATAAAAATATATGTGTCAAATTTATGAAAATAAAAACTTAAAAAAGGAGGAGGTAATTAATAAAACATTAGTGGTTGAATTTTAAATATATTATATGGAGTTAAGTGTAAAATTATAAATCTCCATGTTTTTTTATAACTTTAGATAATAAACAAATAACCCCTTACACTTTATATCTCCTATACTTTATAATATGAACTTTGTTTCCAATTACATGAGTATTAGTATTGGTTTGAGACTTCCATCAATTAAACTTAGAAAATTTTATAAATGTACGAATTAGTTTTAGTATACGTTAAATACTTTTGAAATAAATATTAGTTTTAAACTTTCATCTATTAAAATATCTTTTTAGTATGTACGTTAAATATAAATAAGAACTCATGTTATCCTATTTAAAAGTTTAATCTATACGTACACGGGTTTGAATATTAAATACAGTTATATTATTATTAACAATAATATAAATATCAAATGGTAAGTACGAGTTATTGTGATATGAAAATAAATATATGCGATTCTACTTATAACGACTCATGTAATTATTATTTAAAGTTTATATACGGATATCCGGAAAAACATTTTTAAAAACTTTACGGAGTATATTTTAACTCCATCAACGCTCATTATGTGCTACTAAATTCGCATATTTTGTACAACATGATATCAATAGTTAAAATTAAACAACAACATTAACCTCAACATTAACATCTATGTCAGCTAAACAAAATTAAATCTTTCATCCAATAAAATTTTTACAAAATGTTAACTGATATTAATACATAATGAAAAACTCATGCATACTTATTTGTTGTACTTATATCATAATTTTCACGGGTAAATTCTAATATATCCATATAATAAACAAAAAATTTAAACTAAATTTGATTTATGTGTATACCCATGTGATCAAAGAACATTTGGCCCAATAACATTATAAGGAGACACGCTCAAGAATCAAATACAAGGTCGATGCCACGGTTATATTTACAATTTCTGCTAACTATTTTTCTTACTTTCGCATATGTTGATACTCTAACTTTTTAAAATATACATAAAATTTTCTGTTTTCAAATGATAATACTCTACAATTAAATTTTTCTAAAAAAACCTCGTGCGTGCACGGGTATTATAACTGGTACTTACAAGTTACAAATATAGATGATAAATAAATATACATGTGACTGTGGGCGTGCAACCCGGCCCATTAGGCAACCATATGTTTTAGTGATTTGGACTGGGCCACATCTCGTGCTGGACTAGAAAAGTCAAACTTGATCTCTCATTAAGTCGTTCGATTTTTTTCTTGGGTTTATACTAAACAACATTGTTTTGTTGACATCATCAAACACGTAAAGTTGACATAAAAGTTTTGAATCTAATAGAGTAATAGTTTCAATATTTTTCAGTGCTTGAGACTTGAAAGTTCATATACACTTATTGTCATTATATGTTACACAACTACTAGGAGCACATTATTTAACGGCAGAAAACAATATCGTTACAAAAAGATCCATTCATAATAAACACCATAACACATAATAAGTTATATACGAAAACTAGCTTTCTATACTTATAACGATGATACATAATCGGACACGAAAACCGGCTTTTATACTTATATTGATGATATGTAATCGGACACGAAAACTGGCTTTTTATACTTATAATGATCGCTCGTGAAAATTACTAAATTATGCTACTGATTCATACAAGGATACCATGAACTACTATGCATGTAATTACCCAATGGCCTATATACATGCAGGTATTTTGCTGATACATAGGTTTTGTTTTCCATATTAATATAAAAAAGTAAAAATTTGAATCTGCTAAAATCGGTTACCATTTTTTTTTTTTTAATTTCAATACACATTCAAGATTGGGCAAGTGTTTAGTGACTTAACGCAAATAAAAATTCGTGGCTTGCGAGTTTTTTACAAAAGAAATTGCTATTTTAGTTAGCATTATCAATTTATGAAACTTTCTGATATAGATGATCATCGCGAATAATACTTTTTGGTATCACCACGTACAATTATAGACATATTCTTTACGTCTTTAGTCATCAACTTTGGTTTTGAACCATTTTCATAACACTGAATCTAAGAAAATAATAACAATGTCTCTTCGTATTACATAAAATTAAAGATCAAAAAAATAAATAAATAACAAGTTACAATATATAAGACTTTTCCATCTGTTTACATTAAAACCCAATAAAACAATGGCTCTAGCAACACTTGATCTTCATCGGTTTCTAGCTCTTGTGATGACAAAGAGTAGAATCAGAAACCGCGACACTTGAGGGAGTTGAGGGGTGAACCTTTTTGAACAAAGTTGGGAAGCAACCAATAGTTGAAGAAACATGATCATCATCGTCGAGTACGTTAGTTGTCTTCTTCATCTTTTCTTGATGGTGTTTTCTCATGACATAAGCTTCAGCAAGGGCAGAAGTGGCCATAGACATTTTTTATAAAAGAAATTAGATATGAAAGAAATAAAGATATGAAATATGAAAGGTGGTGTTGACGGTATTTATAGGAAAGTCTTGACTTGGAGGTCACGTACGTTGTCACGTTGAGGCTTTCAAATTTGACCACTTTTCTTCTCATTAGCTTTATCTTGAAATATAATTCGATTCAATGAATTGACGAGAATAGTCATGCATGGAACCAGGACACGTACATAGTGATTATTGGATCCAGTTCATTTACTAGTACAAAAGTTCGAGGTTTTTAAGACAATTAACATCATGTCGCAAAAATTCACGTGTTCAAGGACCTTCTGAAACCCACCCTAATTCCGTCCCTAAGAATAGTAGGCGAGTGAGTGAAAATAATGGTATTTCTTGGTTTTGTAAAAGGCATCCCGCTTCTTCAATTTGGACGATTAAAGAGGATGAAACCCAAATAAAACCACCCACCAAGGTAACATACACATTTTCTTAATTCATTTTAAATATAGGTAGTTGCGTTGGCCTGATTAACATGCAATTTTTATATAAATGTCTCATACTAAAACTAGTAGAAGTGCGCTTTGTGTCGGTGGTTATGAGCCCAGAACAGGGTAAGATAATCAAAGCCTAGCTACGTACCAATATAATGGTTACCAGATATCACTTGGAATCGTGTTCTCACTTTCCAAAGTAAACTATTCGACCCTAATGCCTGGGTATCACGAATATCTACTTGGGATAAGACCAAATGTTTGTTACTAATTAGGCACAATTCAACAACCCTTGCGTATATTAGTGTTTTGTTTTCTGTGTGTGTTCTTCATGCATCATTTGATTTCCTATTTATAGGAAGATACTCATGGCTAATCAAATGGAATTATGAAAATTAATCGGCCTATTAATCTCTACATAATTATCCTCATTATAGCCACTAAATAGTGATTACATGACCAATTAAGCATGGTCATGAGTGCAGATGTAACAGATTTGAAAAGGTCAAGTCAATTACATTCTTATCCAGCACTCTATCAGCGGAATCTCTGCTCATCAGCAGAAACTCTGCTTATCAGCAGGAACACAATACTATCTGCTGAAACATCCATCAGCAGGAACATAGTACTATCTGCTGAAACATCCATCAGCAGGAACATAGTACTATCAGCAGTATCACTGCTTAACCACTATTTCAGTCAGGGTAATCAGGGACTTATGGGTGTACACTCCGTACCTCCAAACCCATTACCAAGTATGATTTGATCCCTCAAGTGCACTAAATTTTTCAACACTTTGGACTAGATTAAACTGCTAAGAAGTTTGGTCGATTAGGAGGGCCAAGCAACGGCAGAACTTGAAGGGTTTTTTTTTTTTTTTTTTTTTTTTTTTTTTTTTTTTTTTTTTTTTTTTTTTTTTTTTTTGGGGGGGGGGGGGCCTCCTAGCCCCCATTATGTTCCGCCCTTGGGGCCAAGCACTCTCGTGTCCCCTGCTAGCTCCCGAGTCACTCTCGTGACCATCAAAGTCTCAAATTATAGAAGTGCATTTTGGACTAAATTAAATTGCAAGAAAGTTAGGCCGAATAGGAATAATCTATACCTTAATTATTGTTGGATCTAAAAGTGCTAGCGTCTTTGCTTTTACGCATAAGATATGAATACACATGAATGTTGACTATCATTAGCTTAAAATATTATTTAATCGATTAAGATCTCTTGGGTTTAGTTCCTTAAACTTATCAATAGTTATTTACAGATTTAGATAAACCTAGGGTAAGGCACAAAAAAGTTTGGAGTTTAAAGTTCACCAGGTACATATTTCAGGAAAAATTTTCTATTCGGTCATGAAAATACCTTGGTTAGATAACGAGTTAAAAACTTGTCATTTCCGAGTAACCTCATAAAACTTCTGTCGAGAATACTTATAGATTAAGATTATACATGTGACTAGGGGTGTTCATGGTTCGGGTAATAAACTGAACAAACCGAAAATCGAACCGAACTTGTAACCGAACCGAATTTGTCAAAATCGAACCGAACCGAACTAAAAATTCGGTTTTCGGTTTGGATATGGGTTTGGCTATATGAACCGAAAACCGAATTTATATAAATATATATATTTTTTTATATATTTATATTATTTTATATATAAAAAATGTCCATTAAAATTTTATACTAATATAAAAAACATTTTTTATGCTTGAAATATTATTTTTTTCCCAAAAATATATATAATTAAATTAAAAATAAATAAATAGTGTAATTCAAAAACAAAATTCGGTTTCCGGTTTTGACCCATAACCGAACCGAACTTCGGTTCGGTTCTCGGTTCGGTTCGGTCATAGATATTTTCGGTTCGATTTTCGGTTATGACCCAAAAATTTTTTTTAACCGAACAACCCGAATCGAATAAACCGAGTAACCGAGAACCGAACCGATGAACACCCCTACATGTGACGGTGGGCATGCAACCCGGCCCATTAGGCAACCATATATTTTGGTGATATAAACTGGGCCACATCTAATATTGGACTAGAAAGTCAAACTTGATCTCACATTTGATTTTCTCTTGGGCTAAAAAACACTTTTTGAGTTTTGACATCATCAAACACGTATCAAAACAAAGTTGACATAACGTTTTGAATCTAATAACTTCAATATTCTTCAGTGGTTGAGACTTGAGATTTCGTATAACCTTGTTGTAATTTATAAGCTGTACAATTACTAGGAGCACGTAATTTAAAGACGCTATCGAGAGATAAAAATATCGTTACAAAAAGATCGATTCATAATAAACACGACAACTGACTTTTTATACTTATAAAGTTATAATGATGATATATAATCGGACACGAAAACTGGCTTTTTATACTTCTATTGATAATTGATGATACATAATCGGACACGAAAACTGGATTTTTATACTTATAATGATCGATCGTGAATATCATTAACTTTTCACGATTTATCATAGGGAAATTATGCTATCATGATACAAAAACACAAACTCGATGCTACTGATTCATACAAGGAAACCATGAACCACTATGTACTTATTATACACTACAGTATAGCTTTTCGTATTACATAAAAAGATTAAAAAATAAATAAATAGTTTTATTTAGGGAAAATTATTTAAAAATACATCGAACTTGCCACTTTTTACTATTATATTCTATTACTTTTTTTTCCCTATTTTATGCATAAACTTTTTTAATCATCCTATTATATGCATAAACTTTCTTAATCACCCTATTGTATGCATCGTTAGTCCTAACTGAGTTAAAATATTTGCATCGTTAGTCCTCATTAATTATAGAGTTAAAATATTTGCATAGTTAGTCGTAACTGAGTTAAAATATTTGCATCATTAGTCCTCATTGACTATAAAATTAAAATATTTGCATCGTTTGTCCTCATTGAGTTAAAATGCTTGCATAGTTAGTCCTCATTGACTATAGAGTTAAAACGGACGAAAAAGGATAAAAAAACGCAAGAATGGTCAATGAGGACTAACGATGCAAATATTTTAACTCAATGAGGACTAACGATGCAAATATTTTTACTCTATAGGATTTAGGGTTTAGGGTTTAGGCCCTAGACACTAAACCCTAAACCCTAAATGAAAATGAACAAAAAATGTGGTAAAGTATTTGATAAAAAAATGTGTAGCAAAAGATTTGATAAAACATAAGAGATGAAAACGTATAAAAATGAACGAAACTGATAAAAACGTAAGAATGGTCAATGAGGACTAATGATGAAAATATTTTAACTCAATGAGGACTAACAATGCAAATATTTTAACTCTATAGTCAATGAGGACTAACGATGCAAATATTTTAACTCAATGAGGTCTAACGGTGCAAATAAGGTAATGAGGACTAACGATGCAAATATTTTAACTCAATTAGGACTAACGATGCATACAATAGGGTGATTAATAAAGTTTATGCATACAATAGGATGATTAAGAAAGTTTATGCATACATTAGGGGAAAAAAAGTTCATAGCATACCATATTAAAAAGTGGCAAGTTCGATGTATTTTTAGACAATTTGTAATATATGTGTTAGTTCTAGGAAAGAGTTTAACCGAATTGCTTAACGAGTACATAACAAACTAATGATCAAGCAAGATTCAATGTATAGATCCCTATAACCGAACTCGTAACCTTTTTTCTTTTAAGTAATCTTCTATTTCCTCGTAGGAGGGCTCGAAGAGGTGATGTATGGGAAGTAGCTGACCTATTGCAACAACATGCATCTTTAGTTAAACATCTTTAGTGATTTTTGTGATATATAAGGAGCACTAGGAATTGTTCGGTGTTCGTATGCTGTTTGAAGTTGTTTTAACTAGATAATGAGAATTGTAGTCTCATGTAAAAGAAGGTTAGTCACATAAGCACCAATGTACATTTTCATTTGTCCCATGTTAGGGTGTGTTTGTTTTTACTAAAAAAGGTCTGCCTCTGATAGAGCTGGCAAATCGTGTCTTAACAGGTTCGGAGCGCGCAAATAACATAAGTTTCATACATGAAAACGACTCGTTTAACACTTGGCTTTGGTGGTTTGAGTTTGACAGATATATGTTTTATGTATCAAATAAGTTAAATATTGAACCCTAGAATACTAAAAGCAATTATTTTAAAAAATAAAAAAAAATTGCATAGTACTGTTTTTCCGTTAACAGGTCTTAACAGGTACCCAATTTGCCAGCTCTAGCCTCTAACGTCTTACCAGTCAGACGCGGTCAGAGGTTTTTGTTGTTTGTTTTTTCATCGTGAGTCAAACGCGGTCAGACCTAATAAGTCTGACTCAGTTAGAGGAGGTGCACACGTCTGACTATCTCTAACCCTTTTATCAAAACCCTTTAACTCATTCATCTTCTCCACTCCACCTTCACCTCGCCGCCGGCCACCTCCAGCCTCGGCTGGCCACCTCTCACCGCCGTCTTCTTTTCCACCTCTACGCCGCCTTCTTCTCCACCTCTACGCCACCGTCATCTCCACAATAGCCGCCATCTTCACCACCTCTAAGGAGTGCCTTTTTTCTTTTCTTTTTTATACCTGCTTTACTTGTTGGTTTGTTTTTTTCTTGGTTTTAAGTGATTTTATTGTTGTGTTGGTTATAAACTGATATGGGTTTTGTTTTGGTTACAAAAGTATATTTGTTACATGCTTTGTTTGATATGTTATTGGATAATTCTAATATGTTATAAACTGACATGGGTTGCTGGGTCACTTTGTTTTGTTTAAGGTTGGAAGTATCTATTGTTTTGATGTTTTTTATGATTTGAATCATTTTTGTATGTTGTCGGTTGTTAGGATTTGGATTTAAGACTGCTTTTGATGTTTATGGCTTATTGGTACCCTCGTTGGATAATCGTGTTGTGTGCGTAAATGGGGTGAATTTTGGTGTTTCGTAAAAGTGTGACATGAATTTAGATGAACTGGGTTTAGCTTGGATTGTTGAGTTATGATGTTTTAGGCTTTTCGGTTTTGAGATTTGGTTTTTGGAGGGTCTTTTTATTGGCTTTGGATTTAGGTTTCTGAAATTTCAATTTTGAGAATATGTTTTTAGTATTTGAAAATAGCCACTCGCGTTGAATGTCCTTGTCGTGAGCTTAAATGGGGCGAATTTTGTTGTCTAAGAAAACGTGACATACATGAAAATTTTAAAGAACTGGATTAGTTTCAGAAAAATTTAAAGAACTGTGTGCTTAAACGGGGCGAATTTTGTCCATGTGAACTTGTGTCTCAAGTCAAGTAATGTTGTCCATTTCATGAAAATTTTAAAGAACTGGATTAGTTTCAGAGGATCTCTAGCTTTCATTAGAATCTAAAATGATTAGGCGAGTCATGCGTGGCTTAGAGCACTTTGGTATCTGCATTCAAATTGGTGTCGGTCGACAAGGCTTGAGCACATACATGTTTGCCAATTTTTACGTTAAGTTCACTTGTGGCTAGGGTCAACGTTGTTGCACAAGAAAATTGTTTTCGGTTGAAGCTAGTCAACTGTACTTAAGGGGGAGAAAATAATTTATTCAACTATATTTCCAAGATGAAGCCATTAATGATCACATTGCTAGAAAAAAAATGCAGCTTCTTAAGATAGGGTAATTTGTGTGATAAGGGACATTCACAGTGGTTACGCAACAGTTTTTGACACATTTTTCAAGGGGATCATATGGAATTCTTCCTACTCAATTGTGTCATTTTAAGAGTTCAAGAAGACAGGAGAACCTGTTGCTATGTCCTTATGTCTTCACTCTTCATACAACTGGGCGACTATATGTTAGAACTCGTTTCGGGCTCTGAAACCATCGGTAAAGTATTAAAATACCACTAGTTGTATCAGGAATGTATTGTTGTTTATAGATTGGTTGGGTCTGTGATGAACCAAATGGTTATTGAAGTGCAATAGTAAAGAGTATTTGTGTTCTCTTATCTATCAAAATCTTTGGTTTGATACATCCTTGTTTTTTTGTTGGACTGAGTAGGCTAGATGATAATTATTATGAGTAGTAAAAGTAGTGGTGGCATTACATTGTAGTTATATACTTATATTCGTTTAAGGGCTGTAATGCTTTGCTTATGCTCATTTCGAGATCATAGCTAGTTATTGGAGGATGGTAGTTCAAATTAAGAGCGAGAAAATCTGTTTAACCAGTTTGTCTATCTGTACTGTTTACATTGGTGTATTGTGTGTTTCTGTGGCTAAAATGACATTTTTTGTTTCCCATTGTCCGTATACTTTAGCTTCTACTATCTTGTTACTATCTTTAGGCTTTAAGGATCTGACCATATTATTATTATTATTGTTGTTGTTGTTGTTGTTGTTGTTGTTGTTGTTGTTGTTGTTGTCGTCGTCATTATTATCATTATAATTATAATTATTATCATTATCATTATTATTATTATTATTATAATTATTTTTTTTTTATATAACCATCACTTTTATTAACAATAAATAGGATTTTTACAAGAAATTAGTGGGGAGCCGAGAAACTAACTGGGTCCCCACACCTCTAGCAATAGCAAAACCAATCCTATTAAAAATATGAACGGCAGCTCTTGCTCCAATGTCTTGTGTCAAGGAGAAACGTCGAATACGCTTTAGAAGAGTTACCGCATCCTTCTCGAGTTCACCAAAAGAGGAGAAAGAAAAGGGGAGGAACCCATATCCGATATCCACACACTTGGTCTCGTACTTGACACGTTTACGTTGAGCAGCTTCGATAACCGCTCGACCTGGCATAAAATCAATCATACCAGACTGTGTCAAGGGTGACGACCCCGTAAGATCAACACAAACATCAAGCCCACCATCCCAAGCGTAAAGTAATATATCAGCTGGGCGCAAAGATCTGTCTCCATCACCATAAAGCCCAATATCCACCTCCCTACGAGCAGAAATCCCAGACCGAGAGCATATATCAATAAGAACATCACGCACAATATTGTGCCGATGTTTAATGCCAACAATACCCGCACAGGAAACCGCATGATCCCCATAAATATCTCCAGTAAAAACCCGGGAGCAAGCCGAACACGGAGTCTGAACAGTGAAGAGAGGAACACCCAGCCGATAACACAACACACAGCGGTAAGTCCTGGCATTCATAGTTTGTCCCAATCCAGATATTGGAGCCACCCTAAGCCAATCCGAAGTATGATCCTCCTTTAGAGAGTTCCATAACGCCATCTGTCGAGGAGATAGATGAAAGGTAGACTCAACAGTCTGAGTAACCCGACCGAAATATATATCTGCCATTTTCTTCATGAGTTTGGGGGCAGCGACCTCGCTTGGGTTACTCAAAAGGTCAATATCCATGTCCATATTAAAAGTACATAAGGCATCATCGAAAGAGGGACCAGCAGTTACAATACCCGAACTATGAAGAAGCTTAGTCTGTAGGTTAGCAGATTGAAGTCTAGAAGCGAGGAAAGCATATTTCAAGACATCACCTGCAGAATAAACACCAAGCCCCCCGAAAGCAAAGGGAAAGGTAGCAAGTCTCCATTGCCAATCACCAAAACCAGGCCCAGAAGCAGTGACAATACGCTCCAAGGAAGAACGAAGTGCCGCATCAAACAAAACCTGAGCACTCTCAAAAACCCGGGGGGAACACGTGCGCATAGAAAAATACAGCTTAGAAATACCTGCACATGCCCGAAGAAGCAATAACTCACATTGAGGGTCGTTAAGTCTAGCAACAGCATCCATAAGCTCGATAGTTTTAGCCACCCTCTTGAGAACAAGCTTACTACCAAACTCAAAATCCGTACTAACCGGCCCACCCAATAATTTAACACCATGTAAGGGGCGGGAAATATTGGGGGGGAACACACCCTCATATCTGCTTCTAGGGTCTTCCTGTGGCCAAAAAACCTCAGTTTTATCCACATTGAGGTGTAAGCCACGACTAGGTCCATCCATCATAATCAACTCTAACACCTTACCCACAACCAAAGTATCTCCAATAATCGTACCATCGTCCAGATACCATGCTTGAAAGGAAAGGTCAAAAGAGTCTCGAATCTTACATACTAGGGGATGTAACACTAGAGCAAAAAGAAGAGGCCCAAGCGGATCACCTTGTTGTACACCTTGATGAGACCAAAGAGTATGCTCACCATAATATAACCTGGCAGGACTGGCGTAACAAAATTCCACCCACTGTGAAATAGCCGGAAAATGAAGCCGAACCTCACGCAACATAACAGCCCGATCCACCATGTTGAAAGCATTTTTAAAATCGACCAACAACATGGAAAGACCAACATCACCCCCACGGTCCTCAACCAGTCGATTCACTGCATGAAGAATAGCCTCCCCACCACCAGACACCCCAACACCAAATTGTAAATCATCTAAATAACCACACGCAGAATGGCCAATCATGGAAGCACAAACCTTGGAAACTAACCGCCTCCAAACAGTCCCAACAGCAATAGGACGGATACCCCCTCCTGGTTTGACTAAAGGTGTAAGTGGAGCACTAGCAATGTACTCACCCAACACCCTCGGACATTTACCAGCAAGAAAGAGGTTCACCACTTGAGTGATGGACGCGA